>CABFWO010004394.1:0-49831 GCA_902155825.1 Timema genevievae | reverse complement strand
CCCCCCCAAAACTGAAAAAGTTCCTACGCCCCAAGTCCAGGTTTGAAGGTCAGACAATCCTCCATTCGACCTGAAATGCATGCTATTCGCATACTGGGAGATTAGGTGACTCCCGAGATTTTAGACTAAATACGCACCTACCTTAGTGGGTAAACAGTCACACTCACAAAAAAAATACTCAACCAGACCTCAAATCAGTGAATGGAAGACATATTTGATATAATAGCTGATATATTTATCCCTTATTTGGGGCAGAACTAACAAACCAATAAAGAGTCACGCTAGGCCCCGATAAAAGTAGGTATGTAAATATATTGAAATCGTGGGCGTGCGCAGGAATTTCTCTATGCGGGGGCAAGCAAAATTTGACACGCTTATTACAACAATAATCTGAAAAGTAAATTTAAGACTTTAACGTAATTAAATTGAAAATGAATTATTAAATACAACTCACAAGAAAATACTTTAAATAATTACACATAAAAGATATTTTCGGAAACAATGTATTGTGTGCTGTTTTTTTAGCTTACGAGCACATTTTACATTTTTCACGAAATAAAATGCATCTTACAGGGTAACACTAAGCTTTAAGAACTAACTTTTATAGTAAATTCTGATTAGATATTATTAATAAAATATTTATAACTCGAAAATTGAAATTCATTGCTTTATGAGATAAATAACCAACTCTTTGGTCACACAATGGCTTTAAATATTAAATTAGGGCCTAATAGGGCAAGATATATCAAATGAATATAAACATTTAACTTGTTCTTCAACAACTTTAACAAAATTTACAGCTATTGAACTAAGATGTGAATTATACATATAAAACTCCACATCCGTGTGATGGGAAAAGGGGAGGGGGAGGGCGGTGGAAAACGTCCCTCCCTCCAGGCGTCCATGCGCAAAATGATCTGTAATCGAGCCTGTGTTGCCTCCGCAGTGGATTATAACACCTCGTTAACAGTAGCAGGCCCCGCATCAGTGGGTCCTTGATATAAATGTTAATGCAATAAGGTATAGTTTCGTCGGGGAGCTCAAGGCTTGAAACCTAGCGTTTTTCACCTTAATAATTTCTCATTATGCCTTTATACAAATGCGAGTACATTTCCTTCTTCCCACTATACCGTTAGCGCGATTAAAATGCGTACAGACTAGACGAGTACCTAATTAGACGTGGCGGAAAATAAAACAGCAACTAAAACCACAAACGTATTAGGTCCCTGAAATTAATGATATCAATATTTGTCTGCCACAACCGTCGGGTGTATTTTAGGGTTGCTATTACGTGTCATAGTCACCTGATATGATTGGTTTGTCACCCTACAGCAAAAGACTAACTGCGGATTATGTCAGGTGAGGGAGGCCAAAGCCCTCAGACTTTAAAATGTATAGAACACGTCGTCATGCAGTTCTTAAATAGACACGTCCATACCATGTGTTTAGTGACGTCACATGCCATGAAAATAGATGGCCTCAGCCGGCATACAAGGCTTTGAATGACTGTATGACTAAGACGATCGATTACGTTGCATATAACATAAATGACAATAATTATTTAATATAATTATGATAATCTACGACTCATTAATGGCATAGGGGTCTATCATTATTTTAAATTTAATGTCTTGAAGTGGTGTGATAGAGGTATGAGGGGGGAGGAGTTTCAGATCTCCCCCATTTAGCTACGTACCTGATGTATGCAACATTGATTCAAGCCCAGTATTCTCTTTTAGTGGCCTAGTGGCATAGCCACAGTGGCGTTTACATGTTAGATAGGCAAAATATTTTACTTTAATTTGCTAATAAAAGGTGTGACTTATGTAGGGACACAAACTAGAACATAATTAAAAACAGTGTTTGATCTTAATGCCTATTAAGACTGATTGCAACTTAACACCGGACACTAATTTATCCAAAGACACAAGATGGTTAGAGGGAATTCTAACACTAAAACATTCTTCATTTGTCTTAGAATGTTCTGTTGTGACTCTAGGAACGGATCCGGGTGGGGGGGTGTAATTCACCGTCTCAAATGGTCAGAAGAAGTAAGAAAAAATTGGAATGTAGCCTAAATAAAAACTTTTGAGCGGATAAACGGTCAAGACGGCATGAAAAGGGTCAGGTCACAAACAAAAATGTATAATATTCCAGAAAATATTAGATTGAGGTATTGCAAAGATTGTTAAGGGTAATATCGCCCAACCTGAGATTGTTTTCAAATATCCTACCCACCAGTATCTCCCAACCTGAGGATGTTTCTAAATAACATACCCACCAATATCGCCCAACCTGAGATTGTTTTCAAATATCCTACCCACCAATATCGCCCAACCTGAGATTGTTTTCAAATATCCTACCCACCAATATCGCCCAACCTGAGATTGTTTCCAAATAGTCATACCCACCAATATCTCCCAACCTGAGATTGTTTTCAAATATCATACCCACCAATATCTCCCAACCTGAGATTGTTTCCAAATATCATACCCACCAATATACCCCAATCTGGGAATATTTCCAAATATAATACCTGCCAATATTTCCAAACTCCCAGGAATGTTTCCAATAGCAGAGTGGTGTCTTTCAACCCTTCCGACTCTTTAATCCTTCCAATTCTTCATAATAAATGGAAACAAATACCCGCTTTTTGATAAAGGATAAATAGTCGCCATAATTTTAATAAAGCTTATATTTAAGTTTAATAAAAACGTGATAGAGTAAAATAAATACTTATAATAGTCCATTACTATACGTCAAGATCTGTGTTAATTCGTTTACTATTAAAAAAGGCTATAATAGATCAATTTCAGTGGGACGTCGTGTATGACCTGTGCATCAGTAATCTTTACAAACCCCTTCAACTCGAGGGATAAGCTATCTTTCTACCATAAACGTATGGCGAGTTGCTATCATCACTCTATACAGGCGTAACGATTACACCGAAATTAGAAATGCGAGGCTGGAAATCATTTTTAATTTCTTTTAACTGAACATTTCCCAACTATTTAAATGAAACTAAATCAACCAAGATAACCCAATTTTGAAAGTCCCCACATCAATAATCATAATCATCTTGATGATGCTAACACTAGAAACATCTATTAGGTTTAAATAAAGCAATAGCAGCGATTACTCTTCTATTATCTCACTCACGTAGATACCACAGCGCTTGGTGATTGAATGCATCACTAACGGTGGGTCTGCTGTAGACCATAATAAATGTTAATATACTTAACTATTATAATCTAAGTCTTTACGAATATATTCCCTTCTCCTCCTGGGATTCAATTATCTGAACATTTTACCGGAAAAATTAATTGAACATTTTTATCTTTTATCCAGACACGTCGATAAGGATGGAGAGAGGGGAGTGAAGGGAAGATAGAAAGAGGGGAGGGAGAAAGAGAGGCAATCATCCGACCAAAGAAAGGTATTATAGAAATTGTGACTGACGGGTGATAAAAAAAAATGTATTAGCGTATGTTACCTCCTGTCAGGTTGTCCAGCAGTAATGAGGGTAATGTGTATGTTACCTCATGTTGTCCAGCAGTAATGAGGGTAATGTGTATGTTACCTCATGTTGTCCAGCAGTAATGAGAGTAATGTGTATGTTACCTCATGTTGTCCAGCAGTAATGAGAGTAATGTGTATGTCACCTCATGTTGTCCAGCAGTAATCAGAGTAATGTGTATGTTACCTCATGTTGTCCAGCAGTAATGAGCGTAATGTGTATGTTACCTCATGTTGCCCAGCAGTAATGAGAGTAATGTGTATGTTACCTCATGTTGTCCAGAAGTAATGAGGGTAATGTGTAAAATTCCTCTTGTTGTCTAGCAATAATGTGGGTACTGTGTATGTTACCTCATGTTGTCCAGAAGTAATGAGGGTAATGTGTAAAATTCCTCTTGTTGTCCAGCAGTAATGAGGATACTGTGTATGTTAACTCATGTTGTCCAGCAGTAATGAGGGTACTGTGTATGTTACCTCATGTTGTCCAGAAGTAATGAGGGTAATGTGTATGTTAACTCATGTGGTCCAGTAGTAATGAGGGTACTGTGTATGTTATCTCATGTTGTCCAACAGTAATGAGGGTAATGTGTATGTTACCTCATGTTGTCCAGCAGTAATGAGGGTAATGTGTATGTTACTTCATGTTGTCCAGCAGTAATGAAGGTAGTGTGTATGTTATTTCCTGTCGTGCTGTCCAGAAGTAAAATGGGTAATCGCTTTGTTACCTCCTGACCTCACCTCTAGTCTGTTTGTGGTGGAGCGCACTTTGAAATTCAGTGACTATTGATTGTTGGAGCTATCATCTCATAGCGTGACTCTGTGACACGTGACCCCATGTTCACTTTCCAATATGGCGGTCGCATCTGTTTAACTGTCAACAACGTAAGCTGCGGATCACTAGGGGGTCTTAAGGCGCATCAACACAAAAGTTGTTCACGGCCTGTTTGTATCCCCAGGCCGAGATTTTTGAGATAACACTCATCCTTACCGGCAGACATGCGGACAAGGGTGTCAGTTTTGTTAGATTTTTCAGTGATGATGAGGTCTAGGTTCCAATCTTGGCTGAGTGTACCTATGGTTTTTCCCCCCCTAAAATGGTGTCTTACTCTCCTTCCACGTAAATACAAATACATTTTCTCTAAATTATACCTAAATAATCCCTCCCCCATGAGTGTAAATATATGGATAGCCTAGACTGATAGTTTAATGTCGCGCTCACAGCCAAAAATAAATAATACTCCCCTCATGAAAGCCTAAACCCAGAAGAGAATATTGCAAACCCTAGAAACGCTAATGTTCTTAGCCGGGTGCTTGAGATGGAATCAAGTTCTCCAAGTTCGTCATAGTCTCCTTTACCGCGGTTACTGCAACCGACTGTGAGATAATTTATTAACTGTGTTCAAAACAAGCCTTGTCAGTTAATTTTTTTAGCCATCCACTTTACTTTTAATGTCTTTAAAGAGGAAGTCATACCCACGGTATTCAAATGAAAATGGAAGGAGTGTATTAGTTAAATACAAACGTCACCACAATTTCTGATCTATTTATGAAGTGTACGTAGAGGGAGTGTCGATACTTATATATTTACCTGCCTTATGACTAATGAAGATATGGCTTCTTATGTTAGCCCTTTTAATATACGGACATTGTATGGTGATAAAGTCCTCTAATTAGCTTATGGTTTAATGCATGGTTCAACCACTTCCGGAGACTTGGTACAGAGCCCAGTACATGTACAGTTTTTATATTTTCAACTTGGTGCATAAGCGTGGAAGTACGAATGGACATTAGTTCACAGGCGCTAATAGCCCTGACCTATTGATAAAAATCTGAAAAACAACATTATACATTATCACACAAAGGAGTATTTGTTTTTACTGTACATACTTACACTGACAACAAAGTGAAAAAAAGAAGTATTTTTTACATTATTTTATGGCTAGCTTTCTGATATATTTTTCACGTGATGTACTCATATTTGTTGTTTTCTAAATTTTAAACTATTACTATTAATGTTTTTTTTAATGATGAACTGTATCATTAAAAATCAGAAATATTGAAATAATTGGTAGACATCTCAGAATTAAAAAGTATTAAAAAAACTTTTTTTTTTACTTCAAGCTGGCTAAGTTTTATAAATTGTAATAAAGGAATATAAAGCTTTACTCTATTAAAGGGAATTTCTGTTAGCAATGTCAACATGTTAATATATTTTTAGCATTACGAGTGTTTACAAGTAATGACCCAAAATTCAAATCAATCATTCAAATCTATATTAATAAAATGAAGAGTTTGTCTGTCTGCCATGAGCACTGCACAATATCTATCGCACGTAAAGGTCTGACATTTTAAAAATAGTAGTTCATGTGCACAAACATGTGCACCTCGTAGCCGGAATTTTACATTTTTACTAGATTCTTTAAATTTATTAAAGATTGGTCTAGAGGAACTAGAATGAGATTTTTCTGTCTGTTTAAGAAAATAAAAGCTTTTCCATGGGTAACCACGCAATTCATTGCCGGGCAACGTTGGGTTCTTCTGCTAGTACATATTATGGCGACAAATCCTGAACGAAATATTTGTTAGCTTTGACAACAATGAGATTTGGGGCATTTGGTGTTGTGTGCCATTTAATTGATGGAACTCAAAATAAGAACCTGAATATATTGAAATGGATCATGCATCCAGATAAATACACTGACCTATTATACGAAGTACGATCCAAAAGTTTCCGGACTGGGCGCGTGAAGCGCCAGCTGGACGTAGTAAGGACTTGGTCTTCTTGGAAACGCTAAAAAACTTAATTTTGAATCAGTATGCTGAATTTTCATGATGCTCTAATTTTTTTTCTAGAAGAAAAATAGTAAACTTGAAGGAGTATCTCAGGTGTGTATTAAGTTTTGCAAGACCACGACATAGAGCCATGAAATGCTTGAACAAGCATTTGGTGATAAGGCCGTGGGAAAACCCCAGACTTTAAAGTGGTTCTCGTGGGTAGAACGTGGAGAAAACGTCAATGGGGTTTCCGAACGTCCTGGTCAGTCCTCTACCAGCAGAACGGGTAAAAATGTTTAAACAAAAAAGTTTGTAAGACCATCCACGAGCACTGTCGCCGAACAATTAATGTTGTCCCACATTTCGTTTCATGCCAACTCATTCTCACGAAGGAACTCAATATGTGGAGGATTGCTAGCAAATTTGTTCTCCACTTGATGAACAGAACCAGAGGCAGCACCTAATCAATGGGTGCAAGGACCTCCAGGAACATCACTGTTGATTAAAGCTGGGTTTAAGAGTATGGCCCATCAACCAAGCTGCAGTGATCCCAGTGGTAAAGTCCATCTTCCTCTCGACCGAAGAAAGCGAGGCAGGTCTAAGAGCAACGCCAGAAGCTTACCAATCTGTTTGTTCGACATGGAGGGAATTGTTCATAAGGAATTGGTTCCTTTAGGTCAGACAGTTAGTAGCACTTTTTACATCGGTGTCCTGAGGCGTTTGGAGGAGGATGTGAGACGAAAACGTCCGGACAAGTGGCGCTCGCCCACTGGACTGGCTGCTGCATTACGATAACGTGCCAGCCCACACTGTTCGGTCTGTACAGCAGTTTATGGCAAAAAACAACATAGCAGTAATCCCCCACACCCCACTACATCCCTAATAGAGCCCCCTGTGACTTCTTCCTGTTGTTGTTATTATTATTATTATTATTATTATTATTAGCACCGCGTCTTACTACCCGTTCGGGTTATACGTACTTACGCTAATGTGTGATGGTAGGGTGATTGTGATATGAAATGGAGGACCTACAGTTTAACGTGGAATCCGAACCACGGTGGAGTCCTGGCATTCCTCACATTCACAAGTTGTGATTAATACACGTCTTGTCAGAGGTGAAGGAAGGGTTTGGCAATCAGATAAATCTATGCCGGGACCGAGGATTGAACCCCGGACCCTCAGCACAGAAGTCTGACACCTTACCCCTAGACCACCAGGTCACCTTCTTCCTGTTCCTCTAGATAAATATCTTGCTTTTTTTTTAGCACCACGTATTACTGCCTGTTCAGGCTATACTTATATATACTAGTCACCCTAATGAGTTGGGATAAGGAAGGTTTAATTTATATGAAGTGTACCCTCATTTTCATGGAAGAAGAGTGGAAAACCATTTTGGAAAAAACTCTTCAGTATACCCGATTGAGATTCTAGCCCCAATCACCCTGTCACTGGCAGTCTAGTTTAACACGATGGTGATGCCTTAGACCATGCGGCCACTGAAGCAGGTAAGATTCAGCTGAAGGGCGACGATTTGATGACATCGAGGAGATTAGGGTGGAATCACACGCGGTACTAAAGAACACTCGAACAAGGGAGTTTGATTTAAGAGTTGGATAAAGCGCTCGGTCCATCGTACAAACTCCCGAGGAGACTAATTTGAAGAGGACATCAATAATTAGAACGTATAGAAAAAAAATGGGGGTGCCATATCTCAAAGGAAAGAACATATTTAAAAATTCTTAGAAAGGGATGTCACCTTATATTAAGCCGTAGGCTTCTTAATTTTAAGTCAAATGTTTTCTATTATATGTATCAACTAATTTTATTCTACACTAAGTAAAACACAAGAGTGTCTATTTCTGGATCTAAAATATTGTACGTGACTTAAGTATTCATTTTTTAATTTTTTTAAAATGGATTTTAATTTAACTTTGAATATTTAAAAAATTGTTTTAAATCTATTTCTATATATATTTTTTCTCTTAAATAAATAATTGTATCCAAACCATTTTAGCTTTAGCATTCAAAATTTTTACTCAGAGAGCCACAGAAAAAAAGTCATATTAATACAATTACTATATTTTTGAATTTTTGTTAATTACGGTAATTTGGCTATTAATTATGACTAATAATTTTTAGCAAAATATTTAGCACAAACTATGTTTGTTCAAATAATACATACACACAAAATATTGGTGCTCTAAATAAAAAAATAAAATATTTGCAAGTGTTAATATGTGTTTTACACTCGTTTATCCAGAAGGTAGCTAGTTGTCTTACCTTGACAGACTACACTATGATCCTATCTTATAAAGCTATACCATGGTAGAATGCACTGTAGTATTGACTGATCCCTTACAGAGTAAACGAATGATACCTAGGATAACTCTACTGCAGAAAGGAATACCGTACTCAAAACAAAGCGGTTTAGAACTGCACCAATATGTATAGATTTTGTAAAACTATTTACTTACCTTTATTTGGTGAAAACTGAATGTTTTTACCATAAAATATAGCTAGATTTTTTAGTAAAAATAAGTTTAAAAAAATCTTCGATTTACTCTTTTGAATATTTTCATATCGGCTGTGTGTATGTATGCTATCTGAGAATATCTAATAATTTTGTCACGTGGGGGCACTGCATCAGGTGAATATAACTTTTTGCTAGAAATTTGTTGATTTTTCTTTATCTAGTTTTAAAACCACTTCTACATACGCCCCCTCTGTAAAACAATAGACGCCACTGGTTTCACTGTCGCGCCGCGCATGTCTAGGTCCCTTCTTCTATGGATCCAGAGGAGAGGATAATTACAAAATCTGTGCATGACACGTGATTGCTGGCAGCTTGTAAAAATAATTAAGTCAGTAGAAAGTAGTTTTGTTCTTGAAGCATAAAATAACAGCATAGCTGGCAACTGTTCATTATGAGGGTTACTGTTCTATTTCAATTAATCGATAGGTTAATAATTTTATTTGAAGAGTCAAATAGTTGTAATAATTTTTTTTATCATTTTAAATACCAGTAAAATTTATTTTTATACATACTATTTTATTTGAACTATTATTATTTATTGTAAATGATAAATAATTTAATGTTCTGAATGTATACAAATTTAGAATGAAGACCATTAACATTAAAATTAATTTAATGTGTGCTATCTGTTGTATATATATAAGATTAATGCTAATAATTTCAATATGACATATTGATGTTAAGTTGAACTAATGTTACAATTAGAAATAATTAATTGTTAAATTATTATAAAATGGTTTAATATACCAGTAATTAACAGCAGACCCTTCCTCTGAATCTGAATATCCGTCTCTTCGGCCTATCCGACCGTCCCAATATGGCTCTTCAGAATATAGAACGGCATCCTGCTTCAACGTCTATGGACATTTTGTGGCTAAATAAGTGGAGAGACTTAGCAGCCAAGGCAAGCAAGCAAGGATACCATCTTTAAAACAAAAAAATATTACAGACTTGTTTCACCATCAAAAAATCTATGTTTTCTTATCGAATATTTAGTTTTTTGTTGCCATGGTTAAATTGTAGACACCATGTAAAAGATAAAAACTTCATTTTTTTTAGTAAAACATGATATTTAATGTTTTTACTTTTTTGTGTGTGTGTTTGAGTAAAGTTTTTTTTGCTCCTCTTACTATCCGACCATGTCCCAGTTCCGTGAGTTACGGATAATCGGGGCCCACTGTATTTTTAGTCAGCTAATGAATTTAAATATATTGGTGCAAGCAATGGACATATATGACAGAAAACGCTAATAGATATACTTTCACATATTCATACGTCAGATCATGTGATCTGCATCTGTCCCTTTTGATATAACTGATTAATACATGTAAATTAACAATAATAATATCTGTATCCAATACTTATATTTAATGTAATCAATGTTGACCGTCAAAAGTAATTTTGTATTTTCTAAAAGGTGCTCCAAATGTCTATTCGATATAAAATCAGGATTATACCCGGGATATAATATATCAGCATACGACTTACATACTATATAGACCTAACACCTAACACTACACATCTTGTCCTGGCGCGTATATATTTACTAAATGGACATCAAAATGAATCCGTTCACACATAATATATTTCTTCGTTGGGACCAAACAAGTTTTGGAAAACTTGGGCCCCTTTGATAGCTTTGTAATGGTGAAACTACTCCACACGTGTTTAAAATGTAAACAGTTTACACTGCGCGAATGATTTAAACTTTTAACCGATGTAAAAATGATACTTTATCATTAATATATCATTCAATTTGGTAAAATACCTTTCGTGAAATGAACTGCCGCATGCTTTATTCAATAGATCCTTTACTAGATAGGCCCCTTATGTTTAAGCCAGCGGTTCCCAAACTGTGGTTCGCGAACCCCCTGGGGGCTCGCAAAATCTTACGAAGGGTTCGCCAAAATATTTCTGTAGTGGCGGATTTTTTCAGCACTTTGTGAGGAAATGGGAAGCATTTACAACTGGTTATTGTCTCACACTGAAGTCAGGTACCGTAATTATCTCGAGGTATAACTCTTACAAGATTGTTTGAACTTAAACACTAAGTTTTCATTTTTCTTACCAACCATCCATTTCACAAAGCAAAGTGCATGCAAGATCAAATGTGGTTCCAGGCTTTGGTATATTTTTCAGACATTTTCTCAAAAATGAAAAGCTTAAGCCTATCTATTCAGGGGTCGAATATTAGCGTTTTTACTGTGCAAGACCATATCGAGTGGTTCATAAAAAAATAATTACATTTTGGGAAAACATGTTTAATTAGCAATCAAACGGAGTGCTTTGTTACCCTTCACGACTTTATGGTAAAAAATCAGATTTATTTGGACAGAAATGTTAAGAACATGGTTATAGAACACTTGAAGAGACTTGTAAAACCCTTAAGAGAATATTTGCCAGCAATGTCCAATAATAACAATTGGATTCACAATCCCTTGTAAGAGACAGCAGTTTTGGAATCCTCCACAGTAAGCGTGAGTGAAAAAGAGCAGCTCATTGACATTTCCACTGATTTTGAATTAAAGAAAAACTATAAATCTTTGTCATTAATTGGTTTCTGGTTAAGTTTAAAGGAGGAGTTCCCAGTGTTAGCGAACATAACTATTACAGGTTTGGTACCATCTTCTTCTCCGTAACTAAGCGATAAATCTTTTTCTTCATATGACTATTTAAATAAATAAATACAGAAACAGGCTCAGTACTGAAAGGGACAGTGGCGTATTCTGAGAAAAATTAATAGGTATGCTGTATTCTAAAAGTTGCAGGGGAGATTTTGGGGCCGAGGACCCTCAACCACCGTTGTCCAAGAACGTCAAGGGATTATTCCAAGGGAAATATTTGAAGATGTGTGCCTATTTAGAAGTGGTTCTGCTTCTCAGATAATCTGAACGCGCCGGGAATCAAAACCGGGACCTCTGGGTCCGTAGCCAGAACCTCTGACCACTAGACCACAAAGGCGATCCTCAAATTGTAATTATATCTACATGGTTATAAATTTAAGTAAATATTATTGTCGGGGCTAAGAGTGGTATGGATACATTTCTGAATGCATAAGAGAGACAGATCCTATTCAATTAGCCTAGTGTAATTAAAAGCACACTGTTAGCAATAATCAAAGCAAAAAAATCAAAATAAGAGTAAAATGAAGTGGTACATAGATCAAGTGTCCATCAGATCTTGATGAGAGAGAATCAGGTGGATTGTCCAACTCACATTGCAATTAAAACTATTTCTTAAAACCAAACTTATCTCACACAATGCTGCTTGGAAACAAACGAGTCTCCCAACTTGAGAATTTATGCTCCAGAAGCTATTTATATACGTACACTCTGACTAACATAGTGGAAATTATCTCGGACTATTAATACTCTATCTCTACGTCATTGGTTTATCGCTAAAAAATTTACACATATCTTTTGCTGTAAGCAGTGGTGCACCCAAAGGGGAGAGGGACAAACAGGATATTTGACCCCCTCCCCCTCTTTCCCCAACACCACGAATAGTGTTAATAGAAATTTAAATAATATTAAGTATAGCTAAAATATTTAGCATTGAAAATGTGTCGAATGTGTATGCTACATTTTAATACCAGGCTTCAGGCTTAAGCCTAATATTCAAAAGGTTTACCGTTACACACAAAATTAACAATTGAAAAAACATATGAATAATAGCTTCAATACTATTTGCATTATTTAAATCTCTTAATTACTATAAAACTATTCTAAATAATTTATAAAAGCATTTAATATTCATAAATATTCTCGGCCTTCAGGGCTTAGGAGGCCGTGCAACCCCAAACTCGCTCTCTCCATCAAAATGTAATTCTTGCTACAGCCTTGATTGAAGACCTCCCCCAAACTAAACGGATGAGTGCGCCACTGATTAAGTAAATTATATGAAAATATATTTATTTTATTTTACCTTTTCCTTCTAAATCATCTTGAAATGGTGAAATCACACTCCTGACTTTTGGGATTCTTTTATGTATAATTATATAAAACCACAATGACTAATAAGTCGTTAATGTAAAAGTAAAACTAAAAGAATACTTTTAAAACTCCACGAATTCTTTATACTAAAGAAAAACAGAAATTACCGTCAACTACTGTTAAAGTAGCCTTTTCACCCGCCCTCCTCCCTTCCCCTTACTTACAGTGCTGAAATGCCTAAATTTGAAAGAGTGGTTAAATGTGTTTGCCAAATACATTATAATACATGTGACTAGAATGCCTAAACATAACTCAATGTATTTAATTAGTGTATAATTTAAACCTTGTTACGTATACTATTATTTTACAATTAATTATATATATTATTTAATTTTACTTAAACTATACTAAATTATCTCAATAAATAAATATTGTAATCATGAATCTTTTTTCAATAGTTGGCACAATGCTTAACTTGCTTCACATGAACAGCATGACCTTGGGTGTAAAAACCCGAACTCATTGGTGGGCGAACGGAAAGGAATGTGTTTCAATCCCCTAGACATTGAGCAAGGTGATTAGAGCCTCCCTACCATGCCTTGCGGTTTTCAAGAAGCAAGCCCTGGGTTTCCTATTGTGTTAAGTAGAGCTTCTTGGAAGAAGAATTACTTAAAACACAGTATTCTTGGAATATGAGCCACTATTAGTTTTAATATTATTAATTAATTACATGTATATTTATTAACAATTTAAACATTAGTATTTACACCGTTCGCACAGACAGCATTTAATTAAACAAAAAACTAGTCCATATCATTATGGGTATGCGTCGCAGGACTAGCATACCTGGAGAATACGCCACTGGAAAGTGACTTGAAACTTTATCCATCGTCTGTGGTTCCTGACTTTAAAGCTCTTATGTCATCCAAAGCAAGCGCACCCTTCTCACAAAGTCAGATGAAGAGGTGAGTATCTGTTAAAACTTGTAAACAATTTTGAAACTTAGATTGGCATGGAATTTTATGTGTAAAGGAGGCTATTTCATTTATGTAAAAGCAGCCATTTCCAGTACCACTTAAAAAAAACCCATGTGAAATGTGATAATATTGTGACAGTAAAGATAAGAAAATGTTCCTACAGTACTTTGCTTATTTAATTTAAGCTTTAATTTTTTAATTACATGTATAATTATTTGAACTTGTACTTAAGTAGTTTTAATACTATTCTATTATATTTGGTGGGGTATTCCAAAGTACCTAATGGAGCTATAGTAGGTTAATTTAAAGATATTAAGCAATTTGATCACAATTAATAACTAAATTTCATATATTTTTTTAATAAAATTAAGTGCGTGGCTATGGATATTTATCAGGGAGTTCGTGCAACTCAGATGTTTGTGAAAGGAGTTCGCGAATAGAGAAAGTTTTGGAACCGCTGGTTTAGGCAATGCCCCTGCAACCGCAACCGGCAGTACAAATCCTTCCAAGAACTAACATCACCAAGGCTATTTCAAATATATACACATTGTTACGTCACTAAATATTGATGAATATTCGATGACTAATCTAAGCTTCGTTTACATCAATATTATAATACAAACTACTAAAGCCTTGTCCTAAAGTAGGTACACCTAAATCTACGTCATACTCATTAATTTAACACAAAATTTTGAAGCCTTGTCTTCCAAAGTTGGTGCACCTGCATATTATACATAATTATTTTAATACAAACTGCCATCAACACTCGATTACAAAATGGCTAAGTTTCCAAATGCGAACAATACCGGAAGTGTTATTGTTGAGCTATCTCCATGGCAACACACTCGCGCCCAGATCCAATATGTGTCCCGTTAGAAGGTCCTCCTTTTCGTCTCAAGACTCAATATGCTATGTCTGAACAGGAACCTGCTGAACACTTTGTGCAGAAGGGCTGAGAAGACGCTACGTAGAGCGCTGTGCAATGAGGAACATCACCACCCGGAGAGCAACCACGACGTCAGGGTAACGGTGCTGGGCGCCGCGGGGAAGGTTGGCCACTTGGCCTCACTTTTACTGAAGCAGTCACCTCTTCTCGCTGAGTTGCGCCTCTATGACGTCTCGGGCGTCGAAGAGTTGGGGGATGACGTCAGTCTCATCAACACCAACTGCGCTGTCAGGGTCTTCTCCGGCGTCGAGGAACTTCCGGACGCTCTTGAGGTAGTCCCTCGATGACTAGAAATTGGTCTAGGTCTTGAGATGGTGCACGGTGTAAAGTATTAAACGTAGGGCGAGAAACTTGTCTACGGCTTGGGATGTTGCACGGTGCAAATTATTAAACTTATGACTATAAACTTGTCTACGGTTTGAGATTGTGCACGGTGTGAAGTACTCAATTCAACTTGTATATGTAATAAACGTCATGAAATGGTATACGGTGCAAAGTATTCAACGTATGATGATAAACTTATCTAGGTCATTAGATGGTTCATGGTGCAAAGTATTTAATTTCTAACGAGAAACTGCTTTAGTCCTTGAGATGATGCATGGTGCAAAGTATTCAATGTATTACGAAAAACTGATCTAGGTCCTAAGATGGTACATGGTGCAAATTGTTTAATGTATAAATAGCGAGAAACGGGTTTAGGTATTGAGATGGTGCACGATCTCAAGTGTTTTATTTATGACGATGGTCTTTGATCAGTAAACAAATTGGTTTGGGTTATAATCTACACATTCCAGGTCCCAATAAGAAATATCTACAATTTGTAGGCCTACTTTAAATTTTAAAATTTTTAGATTAATTACACCAATGAATGTGCCCTATAATAGCATAACACTAGTTTTTATCATTAGGAAATATGACTCTTGTGAAAACACTGGCAGTACGTCTACCATATTTCAGCCGACAAGGCACGTTATACAGCCTTTGGTGCTGTTTTAAGCTACGTTAGTCTAACTACTCACTACAATTGGCTGATATTATGGAGTCAATAATAAATTACCACAAAAATCTAAACTTCATAAATTCTACTCAAGCCAAGCTAGGTTTACTTCGAATTTATTGATTGTTTGATGTTAAGTTACTTGACTTTGGGATAATTGATTATTTGAAAACACATAACCTAGCCTACTTACTAAAGCAAGGCTCGTTAACTTCAAGATAGTTGATTATTTGATGTTAAGTGAATTCAAGATATTTGAATATTATATAGCACATAACCTTCTTAGTTTATTAAAGTAGGTAGGTTTAGTTTTCCTTTAGATAGACGATCGTTTATTACCTTTGACATCTCACACAATTAGTCCATCAATAACGTGAATGTTGTTTCTTCATGGTTATTCCTCGATGGTGCAGGGCACGGACATCGTCCTATTTATGGTGGGGAACCCTGGAAAGCCTCCTATGACCTCAAAGGACCTGTTTACCCTGAACGCGGAACTAACGGCGGCTCTAGCCCACCAATGCGCCGCGCTGTGCCCTGACGCCATTCTGGGTGTCTGCACGAAACCCGTGAATAGTGTGGTGCCCCTTGTCTCTGAGGTAATGAAGCTGTACGGGGTCTACAACCCCGACAAAATTGTTGGAATGACGACTCTCAACACGATCAGGGCAAATTCCACGGTCGCCGATGAATACCTCACCAACGCGGCGTACGTCCACGTGCCCGTTATTGGAGGGGCGTCGACCGAGACGGCTGTCCCACTGCTGTCCAGGGCTCTGCCTTTCTCGGCATTCTCACAGGTGTGGAGGGCTCTGCTCTTACCTTAGCTTAAATAGTTTCTAAGATAGGCTGTATAATATAATATACTGATAGCAAGTACTGACAACTATTGTGATCAACGTTCATTAGCGATTAACAATCTAATATAGGAGACTATAATAAGGGAACTGTATTGTAATGTACTATACTTGCAATCACCTGGATGAGTGAAAACTGCATTTTGGGATGTCTGTTCATAACTACCAATTATATATAAGACATTTGGAAATCTATTGAACAACCACTAAGAACAAACTCATTTTAATGCATTGCACCTAAAATATACACCCAATTCTAGTTATATCAATGTACTAATTTGAGAATATGAAAAAAAAGAAAGAATGTAAGATGGCCACAGGTATTAGCTCAGGTGTCATTAGAGTGACAGCTTTGAGTGGCTTTGAATATATACTATTATGTTAAACTAATTTATCATATTTAACATCAACATATCCTTCTTTTAGCCAGCCAACACATACTACCACAGTAGGTAAGAAGTATTTAAATGTTTTTCATTTATGCATTTAATGCTACAAATGATCCTTGGTCTTCGTTGTTGCCAATGCACCACCAGAGAACAGGACTAAATGTGGTCGTTCAAGGTTGTCAGATTGCTGAGATAAAGAGAGGAATATCAATCTACTGTACTGTTAATCAAGGGGCTTAGGTTTCTTAACAGACAAAACAAAAACTTGATTAGTTTTCAAAACAATGAGTTTTTAAATATTGTAACTATACTAATATTTACCTAACCTAAAATTTATTTTGGGAGGAGGGAACTTAAATAAATATTTGGCAACAAAGTAGAGTCTATTCCCTCTAAAAAGGTGCAGTGACATGAATTCGGAGAAAAATAAACAATATTTCTAAGCACTTTGGAATATTTACAAATTAAACAAATTAAAAAATATCTAATATTTATTTCACTTTTGATTTACATAAATAGTTTGCAATTTATAGATAAACATCTTTAAGCATTGGAAAAAGTCATGGAAAGCTGGCTAGATAGCTAACCTTGTCAAGGCACCCTGCAAGATTGATCTAGAGTTCTTCCACTAGCCGATCAGCTACAGGACTTAGGAACTCCTATTATTTATCGGATCACTGTACAAATTAGCCCTGAACTTTATCACCCTCAAACTCCCCCCTTTCTCCCAGGACATGACCGAAATGCTCGTGACCAAGATCATGGACCGTGAAGCGGGCCACGGAATCTGCTCGGCGGCCCACGCAGTCTCGCGCTTCATACAGAACCTGGCTCGGGGTCTCCACAATCACAAGTCTGTCATGTCAGCTTTCGTTCGGTCAGACACCTGCCCCGGGCTCAGGTACTTCTGTAATCAGATAAGGTTCGGCCCCAACGGCGTGATGAGGAATTATGGAATCCCACCTCTGACACCATTCGAGATACAGCTGCTTTACTCTGTGAGGCATAAAGTGAAACACGAGATCGTCGCGGGGGAGAAATTCGCAAGGGAAAACTGAAAAGTCCTCTCCTCTCCACTTTTTATTTTCTAGCTTAGCTTGTTCATACCTTTATTTAAAGAAAATTCAATATGTATATGTCAAAAATTATAAAATATAAGTCAGAAACATAGAAAAATACAAGTCGAAATAAACATAAAATCTATACCTTACCGTTTGTTGTCAGTGGGCAAACTAACATGTTGAAATTTTGTCGAAAAATAACAATTATTTTTATAGACAGAGCAATCCAACCTGGAATTAGCTTGCCAATCCTTCATTACTGAGCTATCACATATGCGTCCACTCTTAAGGGCCATTCATCACTCAAAGTTTTACTTGTACAAGTGGCAGCATAAATGTTGACCCTGAATCACCAGTGACTGTGTTTCTGATAGCTATTGATTAGCTGACGATCTCACACGTCCATCATAAACTATAACTTAAACTATGAGTGACGAATGCCTCTAAGACCGGCATGACTCCTGTTTAGCTTAATGTTACCACATTTGAGCTATAAGCCAAGTGTCTCTGGCTTGATTTCCTTGTCGAGTTGTTATTTATCAACTATATTTAAGTATATTCATATGAATGGCAGTATATCCGTTATCAAAGGTAATTTTACCGGAACGAAACTAAAATACTTGTTATGTAATACTCAAGACTCTTCTACAGTCAGTAGCCTTGCTTGTCTTAAGAAATAGAGGCTACACCTGTCAAAGAAGGCTCTTTAAATTGACACAATCTTGTATATGTCTTCCAATTTTCTTTTTCACACCATGATAAAGTATTATGATCGCGAAAACATTTGACTCCGAGATTATGATGAATGAATCTTTACGTTTTATGTGTGTTCGAACATAAGGAAGTGGATTTTACATTTATGTCTGCCCCCATGTTTGTCCGTCTATATCTATCCCTGGTTTCGGATTTTAATGTTTGATGAATTTTGTTCAAACTTATTTAGATGTTATAAGGCAATATATCGGGTTTTAAAAATTTAACCTTGGCCTTCAAACTAAGTGTGGTTTGTTGTTTAGTGTTTTTTAATTCAAAAGTTTTTGAAAATCACTTTGCCAATTTTGTTTAAAATGCACTTTTTGGGAGTGTATGGCATGACAAACAAAAGTGTATATTTGTTTTTCGGGTAAAAACTCGCTTTAAGATTGTTACATTATAAATCATTATATATATCTGTATTTCTTTTTCTTAAAGCATTCATTTATTAGTACAAATAAATGGTAATTGAAAAATATTGAAATTTGTAGAAAATAGCTCTAACAATTTGTCTTAAAATCGGTATTTGGTGACTATTATACACAACAAATAATTAAGTGTGTGGATTTTCTAACATGAATGAGCTTAGAGGCAGTTTAATTACAAAAAAAATTGAGAAAATTTGAAATATTTCGTAAATGGCATCTAAGATTGAGTTAAGAATTGGTACCTAGGAATAGATCTTCGTGATAAATAAGAATATATTTTAATTCTACAAACTTGCTTGAGGGTAGCTTACAAATAATTGAGTTTTGAAAATTTGATATTAAAAAAAAATCTTTTATCATTTTTGTCAAAATTAATGTATGGAGAATGTTTATTGTGATTAACATGATTGGTTGGTGTTTCTGAATAAAACTTACTTAGAAGTAGTTTACTGAAAAGCTATTTCTGAAAATTTTGTTCCAAGCTGCTAAACACTTTATTATTATAAAATGTGATCGATTGTTTCCTACCATTTATTTAATTATCTTTCTTATTCCTATGGGGGGAAACTACGTCTCCCGACATTTCATTGAAGATTACCCCATTTTAAGCCAAAAACAAACCCAAAGTACCCTACGACAAGCTGGTGTGACTGATTGTAGACGAGCCATTGGTGAGTTCAGCACTATAAACATCAAAATCTGTCAGATCAAGTGTTGTTAAAACCCGTCAGCGTGAGTTTGCACCCTTTTAAAAATCATCAAGCCACACACAGTCGTCGTCAGAAGTTGTTTCAAACCCAGGTCTGAGTCAATATTTGTGTTAGTGCGTGGTATTCTCGTGAGGGAGAAAAGTCGCGTGAGTTTCTCTCTCTCTCTCCTGTTGACAGGAGGGACCTTGGCTAGGTTACCACTGATGTTAGCGAAAATACATTTTTTTTCTGCACAAGCTCACCAGGTGCAAAGACCAGTCCCCTCACCTTTATTAATCCTTTTACAATCAGCCAAATGAAATTTAAAATTAATTTAATTAAGTCTGAAATACTCCTCAGCGTTCATAAGTAGTTTTTAAAAAACCCACGGCGTCAGTCCGCAACTGAGCTATACCGACTGAGCGGCCGCCGTCATACGAATAAAAAAAAACTTTATAAAACTATTATAACTTGGCGTTCCTTGCTCCCTGCTAGGTACACTCGTAAATATTACTTATTATTAAAATTATTAATAATTATTCAAGAGTTTGCCTATCAGCTATGTATTATGCAATTATTGTATCATAGTCGGCCGAAGATGTGATCTTGTGATCAATGCAGAGGGAGGCAAGAGAGTCTCTCCTAGCCTGTCTAAAGCTATACATACACTACTGTGCCATCAAATATGATTCGTACTAACCAGATACCAGATAATCTCTATCGTTCGTGGGGGAGAGCTGAGCCACGTTTTTGGCTTCACAGGATCAGAATCGATGGCTTGACTCCATGGATAAATTAGAGAATTGGGCTCGTCATCTAATAGATACTGTCGTCTGTTTAAGATAAAAAAAGTTTCCTAGGTCAGGAAGACCCTTGTTTCTCCTTGCCACTAAATAATTGATAGCGACGTATTTTTAAGACATTAAACATCCAAGGAAAACCACTTTTTTTTTATCTTTCTATTAAGCTGATAGCGGCATCTGTTTGAAGATTTATGATTCTAGGAATCTATAGCGTGTGTGACAAGGGCCAAGAAAAGTTGGACTCAGCAATGAGATATATTTTATAGCTTCTTTGGATCAAAATCGAGCGTGTATGGCCATCTAAAGATGCGTTGTCCAAGCTGCGACATTTACCTGCGACTGCGGTTAGTCGCGTGACTACGGCCGCAACAGACCTTGGTGACACTAACAGTGACTAACTGCATGCGGCATGACGCGACTTCAGCTACAGTCAGCATTCGATTTCGAGATGAATGAAAGTACAGGTGAGCTGAGTGATAGAAGCTTTTGGGATATTTTGATATATTGTGACGAAATGATTTTAATGTGGTTGTACAGTAAAAGGAAAAGACAGGTGAACATATGCATGGATGTCTTTGTACTTCGGATGATTTAAATCGTATACGAATGGATGTTGGGATACCAAATCCTGCGAGTGGGTAATTAACACCTTAAGTTTTCGTTGTTTAAACATGTAAAAAATAAATTAACACACAACATTCATTAACAAATAAACAACTGTCGATACAGCTCTAGCCGCAAGCAATGCTCACTCCACCAGTTCTGCGACACGAGCCACCATCGCCTCGTGCTGCGAACCAAACTCAAACAGCGCATGCGTGAAGACTGACTCCATCCGCAGTAGCATGTAACTTTCGCAGCTTGGACAACGCACCTTTAAGCCTGTTGGCAAGTCGGAAAGAGGGAAAGATAGCAGTATAGAGAACAATAGCATAGTTTTCAATAACTAGCCCAAGTTTTATACCACTGAGACGGCGCTTGTAAGTCCCTCCGAGTGGTCAGATTTGCTGCCGGTGTATCATCTACCGGTAAGCTTATTCCTCTTGAGGAAAACCCCAGCTGACGGGCTGGGAATGCACTTATTATTTAATGGATAAGCATTTTATTATTTTCCATTTTATTTGATATTTTATTTCCTTCCGCGAACCTTGGTCTGAAACCTCTGAAAGTTCCGGGCCTTATACAGTGGTACCAATATTATTCTCTGGTGGAGGACCTGAATTTAAGTTTCACTAACACTAACTAATAAAGCTCTAATCTATAATCTGGCCCTACGATAGACTTACTACTCTAAGACTAATCGTCAAATATTCAGCAAACGGGACCAATGTGTTAGGCAATTCGCAACCCTTTTCCTGTAGTGACATATTTTTATACTTAATCTTAACTGTATTTTGAGCACACATAGTTTATAAACATAGCTATGTCAGATAGATGTTTGTCGTGTCTGTTTCAGAGGCATGTGAGGTAAATATACAGCTCACTTTTCATGCGAAGGGCCTTATCTGATAGCTAGAAAAGTTTATAGATCTACTTTCATGTATCCATACGTTAAGATATGTAATCTTAATCTGTCACTTTTGATTATATACTATCCGTATACGGGATATCCATAAAGTCCCTATCGATGTTATTGATAAAAGAACAACACTCAAAGAAGATGTTGTTAAAGGAATGTTTTAATGTACAAATAAAACCATTTCTTCCACTAATTGCCATAAACAGGCACAAAAGTTCAACTAATTCTACTATACAAAAGCACCATCAATATTTCTTCATATTAAAATAGGTCAGCTGTTTCGTGGATTTTTTTTTTACAAGATCCATAGAATAAACTGTGCTACTGCTTGTACGATGCGATGTCGCAATACTTGCAAATTCTCAATTCCTCGGCAATGCACGTGAGATTTGATAAATCCCCAATCAACACAATCTAAGGGAGCTAATTCCGGGGATACTGGTGCCCAGGGTTTTTGACTTCTCCGCCCAACCCGACGGTTTGGAAAACAGTCATTGAGATAGGTCTGAACAATGACCGCATAAGGGCATAGTTCTCCATCTTGGTGGAACACAACTTCATTTAGAGTGTTGTTTTGAATAAGCTGAGGCTCTAGACATTGTTGTAACATATCAAGATAAACAATTCCTGTTACTTTTTTCACTCATCAAAGAAGAAAGCTCCATACATTTTCTATTTGGTCATTCCAAGCCACACATTGGCCTTACTCGAATCTCGCTCCCATGAAATGAGCTCGCTAGATTTTTCAGTGACAGTTGTGTTGGTTAACTTTTCTACAGGTATAGAAGATAGCTTCGTCATTAAATAGAATATTCTTCATCAAATTTTCGTTTTGAAATTTGTTCAACTAAGTGTAAACACATGGCTTCTTGTGTTGGATAGTCCTCTTCATGAAGGTCGTATCAGATTTGAATGTGGTAGGCTATTCCCTTTAGTTTAGTTTTTAAAATCTTGTGAACAGTTGATGTGGGGATTTATATTCTCTGTGATTCCCTGCAAATGGGCACGTTTGGCTCATCTTAGAAGAGATCACAGGTTAGTTTCACACGCTACTGTGGTGTACTAGGATGGCCAGATATATCCGCATCATGAACTGATCCCGTTCTGCTGAATATGTTGACCAACTCGCGAATAGATTTGTCGGTAGGTCCTGGTTTGTGAACTCGTTTAAGAAATATGTGCCAATCAAATTACACTTGTTTCCTTGGATAAGTTGATTTCTAACATGAAACGTTCTTCTGAATTCACTGTCGGTCAGTACCTGAAACATAAACAGTTCACGTCCTTTTAGTCTCAAAAATATACAGCGACTTTATGGGCATCCCGTATATGAAATAACACAATAAAAAGGTAAAGCGTTATCACTTTTGGCCGTTAAAATATGTTTGTATTTTCTAAAAGTTTCTTTCTTTGAAAATTGGACTATGGTAATACCTAATAAGTCTATTGTATAACCTATGTCCACCAAGACTTCCTTAACCCTTCTATGACACGGGTAGGATGGTATTTCATGGCGTGATGTTGATTGGCCCCTTCTCGTGTCAGCTCAGGTCAGTTCGAAATGAAAATGAAGGTCAGGACACCGGATGGGGTCGATACGAACGGACCATAAAAATTAGGTCGACCCACGAAAAACAGGAAATAATTTCTTCTCCATAAATCCATGGGCCATGGCAGGTGGGTTTTGCTCCTTCGTACACAAGAGAGATCGAAAACAAAGAGCGATTTTGAAATTTTAGTGAAAATATAATAAGCCCCCGTTTTATACTCCCCTAGTATTTTACATGTCCTTTGTTTAACGCAACCAGCATCCATCTTACCTGTAGTGGGCCTACCTTCCCTCTCAATCACAACTAGTATATCAAGTGCAACCGGGGGGTGGAGTCACCATCCATCTAGACCTGTAGTGGGCCTATCTTCCCTCTCAATCACAACTAGTATATCAAGTGCAACCTAGGGGTGGATCCACCATCCATCTAGACCTGTAGTGGGCCTACCTTCCCTCTCATTCACAACTAGTATATCTAAGTGCAACCTAGGGGTGGAGCCACCATCCATCTAGACCTGTAGTGGGCCTACCTTCCCTCTCAATCACAACTAGTATATCAAGTGTGACCTGGGGGTAGAGCCACCATCCATCTATACCTGTAATGGGCCTACCCTCCCTCTCAATCACAACTAGTATATCAAGTGTGACCTGGGGGTGGAGCCACCATCCATCTAGACCTGTAGTGGGCCTACCTTCCCTCTCAACCACAACTAGTATATCAAGTGTGACCTGGGGGTGGAGCCACCATCCATCTTGACCTGTAATGGGCCTACCTTCCCTCTCAATCACAACTAGTATATCAAGTGTGACCTGGGGGTGGAGCCACCATCCATCTTGACCTGTTGTCAACTTCCCTGCCCTATCAATCACATAAAGGAATATTACATACCAAATTCTCCAGGTGTCGTAATGACATAGTGGTTGGTTATCTGTCAGCAATCAAGTGAATTGGTTGCATGCGCTAGAGCTCCGACATGGCGTGATGGACCTACCTGAACGTTGAGCAGCTCTGCTCGTGTGAAGCGGTCGCTAGGTCAGTTCAGTATGTAAATGAAGGATGTGGTCGATACGAGCGAGCCATTAACTTCAAGTCGTACCACACTTTTTTTCTTCTCCCTTAATTTTACCACTTTTTATTATTACCGTGTTTTAAAACTCTAGTCGAATTTGACCTCGCACGACGTTTATTAATCTTATGACTGGCAGGGCTGACGCAAGTAATGGGCTCCGGACTCTCAACATGATGGTCTAAGTTCGATCCTAATCAGCTGCACTTAAATGTAGTTTCTTTCTCCCTTGCAAGGCAAATGCAATTTATTAACCCAGGTTAAATTGACCTAACTCTGATTTTGACAATGTTGAGTTAAGCTTATGTTGGGATACAATAATAAACTTTAAAATAACTTTTATTTATCAGAAGAAGAAATCGTTACAAATAATTACATGTATGACAAACGCAGACAAGTTTACTTCTTGTTCCATTTCCGCCCAGCCCACTTTGATGGTCAAATGGTCTAACTCTAAGGCGTCACTCACACATTAGATTTGACTGCCGATACCAGGGAGTTTGGGGCTCAAATCTTGGTTGGGTGTACTAAGATAGACTTTCCTAAAGTTATTTTCCATTCCATCCTCACGCAAATGTGGCTACACGTCCTCTTAATACATCCTTCCTCATCCTTAATTCATTATTGTAATTAGTCCATATGCGCATAACCCGAATGTCTAGTTAGTCTCGGTGACAGCACAATATATAGGGTGTTATAAAAAAGGATTCAGAACTTTAATGATCTTGTAGTACTCATTAAAATGAGTAAAAAAAGTGCTAGTAAGCATAGAACCCCAAACCAGCTCACACAGAGATAGAGACGATTTAAAAAAAAATAAAAAAATTTGTAGTTCAATTTAACTGTTGCCAGCTGTAGACATTGAAATTGCATTTGTTTACCTACGTACACATGAGCTAGCATTTGAATTTCATTTGCTTACCTTACATAACACCTGGGTTGACACTGACCAGAATAACATTAATCAAAGTTTTGTTACTGTGGGAGTTGTTCGAATCGTGTTTATTGCCTTTTAATAAGTTAATAATGACATCTTACTATCCTAAAGTGGAAATGGAAGTACATACCTTTTATTTATGGCCGTGACAGTGGAAATGCTGTGTCGTTTCTACGAGGAAACTTAACATAGTCACACAATCCCGTCCCGTACAATACTGTGTGAAGATGGTTCTTTTCAATCACGTGTTATGGTTCTTCGTGGGCGTCCCTGAAGTATTACTACTCTTGATATGGAAATTCGTGTTTTGAGAAGGATAGAATAGAATCCAAGAGCTAGTATAAGAAGAATTCCAGATATTGAAGTTATCAGTGCAACTTTGGTATGTAGAATACTTGGTGAACAGTTGCTGTACCCGTGCCATGTTCAAAGAGTGCAAGCTCTCACTCCCCCTGATTAGCTAACAACGGCGGTGTTTTGCCAATGGCTTCTTGGAAAATTAGCTATGAACCCAGGCTTCGTTTCTGACATTCATTTTACTTATGAGGGTGAATTTACTAGGGGTGGCGTTGTGAACTTTCAAAATAATACTGTATGGGCAGACAAAAATCCTCTTGCCATTCTCGAATTAAAACACCAACAGCAATATTCAATCGATGTTTGGCTGGCCATTTTAGGAGACAGACTAATAGGCCCACTCATTTTTTGCCAAAAAACTAAATGGTGCAGGAGTACCATAATTTTCTACTGAATGTTTTACCCACTCTATTGGAGGATATACCCCTAGAGAAAGACAATTAAATGAGGCTTATGTATGACAGGTTTCCTTGTCAGACATCACCTCAATGATACATTTAATAGAAGATGGATAGGTCGAGGCTCCCTAGTCCACCACCCTCCATGGTCCCCTGACTTTGAGCCTTTGGACTTTTTTTTTGTATGGGTTACTTAAGGTGGGGCGCTAGTGAGCGCCAGTTTAGTGCATTAATTTTGCAGTTTATATAGCATAAACATTTTTTCGGCAAAAATAAATCAAATATTTCTTCTATAGAAACATAGAGTTTAGCTTTCTGCACATGCTAATCTCAAGAGTTCTTGAATATCTCTCATGAGCATAGCGGCATTTGGTGACAAACTTTTTAAATGAAGAGAAAAAGTTGTCACTAAATTCCAGGACACCCTTGACAGATATTAAAGAACTGTTGAGATTAGCATGTGCGGAAAACTAAACTCTATGAGTCTATAGAAGAAATATTTAATTTATTTTGGCCAAATAAATGTTTATGTTATAAAAACTTCGAAAATATTGCCCTAAGCTCACGCTCACTAGCGCCCCATCTTAAAGAGTTTGGTGTACTCGTCTCCAATAATTGATTTAGCAGACTTACAACACCGAATTGAAAATGGCTGTCAGGCAATTCTAATGATCTAAGCCAGGGCTTTTTCAAAGAACATGCAACAATCTGTTAGAAAATGTGGAAACGGAAGGAAAACATGTAGAACACTTCTTGTAGTGATGAGGCAATACGTTTATGCCATATAAACCCAAATAACATTACTTTTTTTATTCAGTTTATTTTCATCGCCGAAAGATTTAATTGCCTGTATCTCTGTGAGAGCTGGTTTGCGGGCCTATGTTTACTAGGACATTTTTACTCATTTTAATGAGTACTACAATATCCTAAAGTTCTGAGCCACTTTTTTTTAACACTCTGCATATTCGCACATGACCATATCGCAACGTGGACCTTTATAATAATAATAATAATAATAATAATAATAATAATATTTAGCATCGCGTCTTACTACCCGTTCGGATTATACGCTTAAATACTAATTACGCTAATGGATTAGGAATTGGGAGGGTTGAATTTATAGGAAGTGAATCCGCATTTGCGTGGAGGGAGAGTGGAAAATCATTTAGGAAAAACCACCCCCAATTCACCCAACCGAGATTCGAACCTCGATCTCCCCGTCCTCGGCGGTCGAGCTCAACACGGCTAGCGCGTTAGCCAACTACGCCACCGAGGTGGGTGCACCTCTATACAGTCCAATTTCCATAGGAAGAAAGATATAAAAGTTACTAGATCTATGTTCACGTATTTATACGTCAAATTATGTAATATGCAGATTTCATTATCGAAAGATGTTATCAATAGGCCTATCTATAAAATAACACTAATAATATAGTAAAATGTTATCAATATTGACCACAAAATAGTTTTTATTGTTAAAACATTTCTGTCAGTTAAAATTGGACTGTACATATATACTCATAACCTTACAGTTTTTATGACATTGGCTTGCCTTAGCCACTATATGAATAAGGTATCACAATTTTAATTTCAAATCTAGCCACTTTAGCGCTGTTATTTCATTACATGTAAATATATTATTTTGCATTTGTAGCTAAATAAACTCCACTCCTCTTTAAGAAAATAAGGGCAATAAATACGTATACTTGCAATTTTGAATATTGGTGGCAAAACATTAGGTTATTTACATGTTTAGTGGTAAACGTGTTTGAATTAAATAGTCCAAACTACTAGTTTATTAATTTATGTTTTCATCTAGTAAAAATACTGAACATAATATAGTTAATAACACTTTTTAAATTTTTATAAATATGGTTTATAAGTTACTTATCACGTAGAAAATATTCGGTTGGTGTAATCAATTGTGGTTTCCTCTCAGATACTAAATATATTTATAAGAACTCCTTACGTCACTAGACTGGCACCTTATGTAAATAAGTCAGCGACTATTCAAGAGTGGAAACTCACATGACGTGTCAAGGCTCGACATCCACTTGACTGGGAAACAAACACCTCTTGCGATGTTCCTCTAACTAGCGCCATCATGGTTGTGTCTTTGAGCGTAGTCACGCGTATTACATGCGCAGCGGGCAATTTAGGGAGCAGGAGAAGTTGGCTTCTCCTTCCGTGAGTGCATACAATATATCGGTAGTTCATATATGTGTGCCATTGTTCAAGCGTGTGAGGCCAAGATCATCATTCTGCTAGTGGTAACATAATATGATTCTTGCCCCTTGCCATTTGTTTCTATTGATGGCCTCAAATCTAAGCTATTGCGCCCCTATGGCTAGCAATTCATCCCGTCTTAAATTTATGGTTATACCAGCTCTTCAGGAAGATTCCATTATTTGCCTTATTTAACCATATACCTTTCGTTTACCTTGAAAGGAAGCAAGCTAACCTTTCATGGATCCGCAATGGTATAGCTTATAAAATAGTAATAGTGTAATCCGTCAAGGTGAGACTGATAAATTTCAGGGTAAATGAGGTGAATGTAAATTATCTAGAAGAAAGGACTTTCAAATGCAAGGTTTAATAATACGAACTTATTTTTATATTTCTCCCTAAACACATTATTTTTGTTTCCAGGTTGTAACTTGTAAGTCTTCGTTGCTCAAGCAACCATCTTTTTTTAGGTGTATATTTTGCCCAATCTCCTTGGTTGAAGAGACAACACAACCAATATTTTATTCAAAACCGCACCACTTTAGTCTTTACTGACCTAACCACGTGTACTTTTTTTTTCTAAAATAAATCAACCCAGTAGAAAGTATTGCATTGTTTTTTTTTAAGAATGTAGCTTTATGTCTCTGCAACAAATAGTAAACACCCATTCCTCAAACTGACGTCACTGCCAGAAAGATATGCTTGTGGCGTACATTGGAACGGCTAGGCTTGCCTATAGTAATGGACCTATTGAAGTAATCACTATGCGCTTTACGCCATATTGTGTTGACGTTATGCTCCCTTCTTTATTTTCTTCAGTGCGAGGAGGTTATGTTTTTTTCGTGTGCATTAGCTCTATGGTCTTGTGCAGTGTTTTTCAGGATTAGAAGCCCTGTGCTTGACCCGGGATTGCGCTGACAAAGCCGGTATATTAAGCTAGAAGCCATACTCTCCAACATGAGCGTGCAATTAGATATGAGGAGCTACAAGGCGGGAATATTACGGTACTTACCTGTACATACAAGAAACGTACCTAGAAGGACTGATTAAGGTCCAGGGACCCAGCTTCTATTCCAAGAGCTACCAAAGGGTATAAGCAGAACCGGTGCAACCGGAAAATTAACACGTGCATTCGCACAGAACAATTGTTTACAAGATGTGTTATGCATAGCTACCAGTGAAAAGTCACGTCCAGACCGAACCTTTGCTTTAAGCTTAGTGCAAGCAGAGGGCTAGTCCAATTATTGGTAGGCCTAAGGGGTTGTGAGATTTCCCAGAAATATTGTAATCTCCACTCGCTACCCCTCTCACATGCTCTTTTTATCAACTCTCGATTGAAACCCATGTTTTTGTACTTGTCGGCGTTCCTTAAGTTTGGGTTATTTGCCACATTTTAAACGTAAATGAACAAAATGTAATATCGTTCAGTCAAATTAAACATAGTTGGAAAATAATACGTGGACATGGAAATCGAACCCGGGAGCTTTGGCTTAGCGTGCTCAAGCTTCAGCACTGAGTTATCCAATGATAATACCATACTCGGGATAATTCAACACTATCTGCTTCGGTGGCCGCATGGTCTGAGGCGTTGCTCTCGCAATAGACTAGACTGCCGATGACACGGAGATCGGGGTTTTAATCCTGGTCGGGTATACTGAGGGGGACTTTTCCTAAATGGTTTTCCACTCTCTCTCCACGCAAATACGGATATACGTCCTCTAAATTCTACTTTCCTCATCCCTAGCTCATTAGAGTAATTATCGGTTCCTTGAACTATAGGTGTAACAGCTATCGGTGCTTGGTCATATTTATCACATACTTTGAATTAAACTGAGTGAAGTATGTCCCTGAGAACGATAATATTCCTTGTTAGCTCAGGGGCAGAGCATTGGCGCGAAGCCGAAGGTATCAGACTCGAATGTTGTGTGCAGGTGTCATTTCTGAGCAATTGTAAATTAAATTAAAAGATGTATCATGTGACGGCTATAACCGTAGCCAAAGCTCTTTTCCATCTTCATAATGTAATATGGTAGGTGGCGATGGTCAGGAACAGAGTAACATTATACATTGTTTTATATGGGTGTATGGGTGATATGGGGGTTGCAAGAGAGTAAAACAGAGAGGGGTGGCCAGTCAACATTTGAGTAGGACGGCAAAACCTTAGTGATGCCCCTGAGTATAAAGTATGTGTATCCTATCACTTTGTCTAGATAGGTGCGTAATATTAGTTCCTGTAGCCGAGTGGTCAGGCAGATCAAACACAATTTTGACCAACCTTTTGGTTTGATTCCACACGTGCAGTCAGATATTGAAAATGCTTTCATCGGTTAGTCCTTTCATCAAGATGATTCATGGACAATCATCCTATTACCCTTATAGTGAGGGGAGGAAGCGCTCAGGTCCCTATAGGAAGAATAGGTATCAGGAGGGACTAAACAAGCAACCTAGGCCCCAAAACACCAACTTTATAAGATGACCCTAAGCTCCTTTATCAGTGACATAGCGAGATGTGGGAAGGTTACTTTCTCCTGGTTTATTATTTCCAGAAATCGACCTATCTCTTACATAAATAGGCCACTCAAATTAATGTTTAACCTTGTATACTATAGAGTTTCAAAATAAGACTCTAATAAGATAAAATCCGGCCCAGTGGTGCAGTGGTAAATGCAACTGGCTACCGACCTAGAGATCCCGGGTACGATTCCCGGCTGGTACCATGGGTATTTTTTCTAAAGGGGAATTATCCAAACGGTCACCAGGGGCTGGTAAATTAGGTGAAAGGTAGGTTTAAGACTCCAACTGGCTCACACCTCCATATTCAATGTCATCATATCATCTTAGTGCGGGTATGTGTAGACAACCTCCGTAGGTGTACCACGGGCAACGCTCTGTGCCACCAGAGGGGCGGATAACTTACACTCTACATACAGACGACCGAACTGGAATTCATGTCCCTTACGGTCAGTAATGCCACACTCTAAAAAAAAAAAAGTATGCATTTTCACTGGCCCTCCACTAGGGCGAGGGTCATCATGTAGTTTAGTAACAAAGTTGTATTTATAGCTATTAGCTATACAACTCCATACCGTGAGCCCATAATCGAGCTATACCGACCGAGCAGTCGTAACCGTTAGCGATGATAGGGCCAACATTTACGAATAAAGGGTGTGATGTGGTCAGCACAACGAGCCTCTTGCTGTCGATCTCAGTTTTCTAGACCGGAGCTGATACTTATTTATTCAAGTAGCTCCTCATTTGTCTTCACGAGGCTGAGTCTGATCCCTTTCCAAATACACTGCTTCACAGAAAAGTTCTGGAAGTGCCGGGGAAGTCTGGCCACTAGACCACAACTATTATTATAATATCCTACTCACATCAGTTGAGCTGATAAACCAGGGACCACAGCCTCAAGTGCCTAATGGGGCTGTCAAGTAGTGAAAATGAGTAAAACGGTTTGGGTGGGCGAAAAGAAAATCAATTGACTAACATCATTAAACCTTATTTATTTTTTACTGATCTGTGGAGTGAGTACGTAACATATTAAAGTATGGAAACTATTTTTTAAATTGATAAAACACAAATCGAATAATACAAATAGTAAAATATTGAATGTATCGTTCCCAATTTGTTGGAACGTTGATTTGGAATCGGACACTTGCTCCTTTTCTTTGTCGGCAGATATTACAATTCGTATTTTTATGTAAAACTTTCGATTTTTAAACCATTGATATTAACTTATAATTTTTTACTTTCTTTTGCAAATAATGAATTGTGATCGTGTAAACTATATACTTCTAGATAACGGAGCTTAACGTTTTATGTGCCTTCGATTTCAAGAAAGTTGTATTTAAAATTCCGTTTGTACCCATGGCTACAGCCGAAATGGTTTTATGGATTTCGTTCAAACTTTACATTTTGATGTTATACCTCAATATATCGTAGATAACTGATACTGATTTTTGAAAATTTGAAAGATTCCCAAAAAGTCTATAATGATTTTGTTCAAAATAGATATCTGGGAAGTGGCTAACATTAAAAATAGTACTGCATAGGCGTGTAAACCGAATGAGTGGTTAGACGCGGTGATAAAAAATAAAGTATAAAACACTGGATACTTGTTTTTCGTAATCAAATCATTTCGGGGTTGTTTAATATTAACAACAAATTTTTGAAAATGTTCCAAACTATTTAAAAAATGAGAAAGTTTGTACACTCCATTTATCCTGAAAGGTAGCAGCAATTCTTTGATTAGTTACACTATGATCCTATCTTATGAGTTACGCCATAGTGTAAATATGCAAGCTAAGTTTTCTAACTAAAGGTAAGCGCCCACTGGGTCGGTACCGCACGGACCGCACATTTTAGGGGGGAGTGGGGGTTGGGGGGGGGGTGCGCCCACTATCCGGTTCAGGCAGCTGCTCTCAAACCAGAAGATGAGCTTCTCGTTTGCGTGTTAAAGGAAGTATACTGTTTGCATTTCTGTTATTGTTGGATTTGTTTCATGTTTATAACTGTGCTTCTGTGAGTGATATTTTACCGTATTATTTAAATATGGAAAGCGATGAAGAATTTGTAGCTATTAGTTGCCTCTTAATTGAAGAGGAGAGAAGAAAATGTAGGACACGATGATTCTGGGTTCGCAACATCAACAGGAAAATACTTTGGCGAATACCACACTTTATTTCCTGATCTGGTTGAAGATGACGCCAAAAATTTCGGACCGCACTTGATTTTAATTCCCTCGCCCGGACTTTCAGTCGAATGTCGGAACGTCGGAGAGTCCGTTGCTGGTGGTACCGACCCAGTGGGAGCTTATCTTTAAAGGGCGAAAGCACCTCTAAGACACCCCTCCCTACACTAAATGCGTATTTTAATCAGACTTTGAAGCTTTTATTTGCATAGTTTGCCGCAATATGAGCTAACGCTGTGATCGATGCATATTGTTGTTATGAATATGAGAATTGTAAGAACAGTTGTTTATGATTGTTTAGTACAAACCTTTGTCGAAATCCTTGGCGTAGCTGGTAAGGATTATATTATTATTTTAATTTAAAATCTGGTATTATATGTAACGAATCATTGAAATTATTAATATATATTAAAACATAGGTGTAAATTTTATATAAAAAAATGTGTTTGAAATGAGCTTTCCTTTTCATTCTGGAGTTTAGTTTTAGGAGTTTGTTCAAGCATTTAGACGTTTTACAATAGTTCCAGTATTATAATATTTTTTTAAGTTGTAGGCCTGGTTAAAATAATACCGCTTCATTCAATAGGATTCAAACACAAATTGACTCAAGTGTATTAGGCTAGTTGCTAAGCATGTTGCCTAAGAGCCTTCAGCATTTAATAATTTTGATTTATAATATTTGCTTCCCAATTTAAATTCAATACAATGTGTATAATGTCAGCCCCTTGTGAATTTAGATCATTTTAATAGTAAAAATAAGTATATTTATGGGATCACCAAACAAATTTAAATGTTTTGAATATTATAAGCAAACAATTAATATTGTTGATATGTATTTTACTAATAGCCTAAGATCCCTTTTTTTTTAGTAATATTAATTTTCTCTTGTCTCCATAGTACTTAAATTCATAAAATGAAAACTTTGTGGTTCAAACTTTTTTAATTCTCTAATATTTAAATTTCGCGCGTGCTAATATGTAACGATATTAGCATTTTTTCCTTCAATATTTAAAAAGTAGCCAGACCTGTATATCATAGATCTTGGGGTGGATGGATAGTTTGATTGCGTCGTAGTATTTTATTTTTAAACAAAATATGGCCCAATTAAAACACGTCTGCAAAACGTAAGTTTGCGATCCCTGAGGTAAACCAGCCCTGTACAGTTCGCCTGTGCGTGTTCCCCGCTGCTCAAGGGCAGATCATCAGCTGTGTATTGATTAGGTAAAGTGACGGTCGACCCTCAGTTGACCATAGGCCCTAAAATCCCTTCACGTGGGGAGGATAAGTCTTCCCTCACTCAACCTCCACTAATAATTCAATCCTCCGCTGGGAAGCCAGCAGTTTGATCGGCTGACACCTTAGCTCAGTGGATGTTTGTATATCGAATTCTCAGCTTCGAGACCCGATGAGCTCTGGAGATAAATGAGTCATCGATTACTTGTTTGTTTCCATTTTCTAAGAATATATTCAGGTCCTGGAACTTGATCGTTGCGTTAATTTTGGAATAAATCTGGTATTTTAGTGATTCATCTAGGATAATTTACTCGTATCGGTGGTCTTAAAGTCTAAGGTTTTAGGCTCGAAATTGGCTGGATTGCTGGTGGTGCAGAAAGTCTAGTTCTGAATTTTGTCCAGCTCCTTTGGGGTAGTTTGCCCTACGTGATTTACCGCTGTAGTTTCCCCATCATCTCTCCACGCGAGTGAGGGTGCTATTCATTTAAATCTGCCACTATCTTCCCTACTCCGTTGATTAGAACTTTAAGTATACTTTGTGATAAATATCAATCTATAATAATTTAAGATTATTTGGTCATTTATTTCGGATAAGACTAAGTTGACATTTTCTTGTCACACCCACAACATTGTAAAATAAAAAAATAAAAAATAAAACGTTAGTGTTAAAATTTTAATAAAAAACTGTTTACATCAAAAACAGAAATGTTTGTATAAATAGCGGGAAAAAATTTATAATCCTTAGTTCAAACAAAATCCAACAAAAACACAGCATATTCTTCCGTGGATTTGCGGGAGCTCAGAAATAAACAAATGTAGTATTTTCCTAACAATGCACCAGAACAGCTTTAGCCTACTACAGAAAAATAAGATCAACTTTTGTTTGCGTGGAGGTTGATTCATCATACAAGCTAATTATTACAACTTCCTCACAACACGTCCTAACTAAAGCTAGTTTGTAAGTCATGTGGGTTTACTTTGAAATTATCAATTAGGAGTTTGTGATATTTAAAAAAAAGCCCTATGTATACATTTTAAAGAAAAGATTTCATTTTACATTTCACACATAATACATTATCTAAATTTAAATAAATATAAATGTTAGAAACACCTTTTATATTGATTTCACTTCTCTGTGTGGCAAGTAAAACCCACCCCTTTTTCCTCTTCTGAGCTCTCACCCTTTTAGAAATATCGTAGGTTAAACAAACACGTCTTGTTATCGCGAACTTTACATAAACCCTTCAGTTGGAGGAAACTTCCATTCCATCCCCCGAACCCCTGCAGTCTGTTTTCATATTGGATTAGATGGGGAAACTGAAGTCCCGCAAGCCAGGTTCACAAGGACTCCAGGCCCACAGACTGATTCACAAGGACTCTCAGGCCCTTAAGACCGGTTCATAAGGACACTCAGGCCCCTTAAGACTGATTCACAAGGACTCTCAGGCCCTCAATACCAGTTCACAAGGACTTCAGGCCCACAGACTGATTCACAAGGACTCTCAGGTCCCCAAGCCTGGTTCACAAGGACTCCAGGCCCACAAACTGATTCACAAGGACTCTCAGGCCCTCAAGACTGATTCACAAGGACTCTCAGGCCCACAAACTGATTCACAAGGACTCCAGGCCCACAAACTGATTCACAAGGACTCTCAGGCCCTCAATACCGGTTCACAAGGACTCTCAGGCCCTCAAGACCAGTTCACAAGGACACTCAGGCCCCCAAGACTGATTCACAAGGACTCTCAGGCCCTTAATACCAGTTCACAAGGACTCTCAGGCCCCAAAGACCGATTCACAAGGAAACTCAGGCCCCCAAGACTGATTCACAAGGACTCTCAGGCCCTCAATATCAATTCACAAGGACACTCAGGCCCCCAAGACCGATTCACAAGGACACTCAGGCCCCCAAGACTGATTCACAAGGACTCTCAGGCCCTCAATACCAGTTCACAAGGACTCTCAGGCCCTCAAGACCGGTTCGTAAGGACTCTCAGGCCCCCAAGACTGATTCACAAGGACTCTCAGGCCCTCAATACCAGTTCACAAGGACTCTCAGGCTCTCAAGACCGGTTCGTAAGGACGCTAAGGTCCCCAAGACCGGTTCACAAGGACTATCAGGCCCCCAAGACTGATTCACAAGGACTCTCAGGCCCTCAAGACCGGTTCGTAAGGACTCTCAGCCTCCCAAGACTGATTCATAAGGACTCTAAAGCCCTCAATACCAGTTCACAAGGACTCTCAGCTCCCCTAGCCTGGTTCACAGGGACTCTCAGGCTCCCGAGCCTGGTTCACAAGGACTCTAAAGCTTGTAAGCCAGATTCACAGGGAGTCTCAGTTCCACAAGCCTTATACATTATGTAAGCTTTGTACTATATTCAAAGTTATATCTAATTTGTAGTTTAAATATGAACTAGGATTGCAGGTCTTAGATTACATGTAAACAAGGATCCGGTGTACATATACAATAGTGAGGCGTGGTGACAAAAATATATTATAGTATCCTTTAGCACACTCGATTATGAAGTTTTAAAATGAGTACAATATCAACAAGACATGCTGATACAGCATTCAAAATGAGGTGCTTATCTACAGGAGAATGCTAGAACAACTGTATTAAAAATATAAATACGATTACTACTACTACCCACGCCACCCACTTCTCTGGTCGAATGTTCTAAAGCAGGAGTGGAACACCGTTTAGGAAATATCACCCTCAGTACACCCAACTGAGATTCGAGCCCCTATTTCCCTGTCATCGGCGGTATTGTCTATTGCAAGAGTAAAACCTTAGACCATGTGGCCACTGTAGCTTTTTTTTTAATCCACAGCGTCTTACTATCTGAACATACTTTTCAAATTTTAATTACGTTAGAGGAAGGGATGACGATGGTAAAATTAATTGGAAATATACTGACATTTGCGTGTAGATAAGGAAGAGGGTATTTAGGAAATCCACCTTTAGTACATCCAGCCGGGATTCGAACCCCAACCTTCCCGTCCTTAGCAAACCACAGCAGATGAGCATGACGTTTATTTATCGAGTTCACTGATGTGAGTCTATAATAACTATTTGATATTATATATTTTAATAAATAAATATAGATTACAACTAAAATATTTTATAAATTACATTTTTACAAATGTGTGTGTTGGCCAGCAAAATCCTTGAAGCAGTATTTTTTAAATTATTCACATATACATACACAATTAAGTATTTTAAGTAATAGAAAAATATAGCATTATCTAAAATGTTTCTAGGTGGTTTTATTATTCCAAATTATAAACAAAACAAAATTAAATGTTAATCGTCCATTAAGTTCTCATTCCTGGCTAGGACACACTGTGAGGGTGAAGAAAATATTAACAACAATAATAATTATTACTGTCGCCAAGTCACAGTGAGAAGAGTGCTAGTAGATGTTGCCTGAAGAGGGAGGTTTATATTTGTTAGCAGTTGTCAATCATTTATATCATTACTATACCTGTCTTTCACCTTGCAAAACAATACAGCTAACTAAAAAAGGGAGGATTGCAACACTCAAAAAAACAGTAAAGTGGTCACTGCATTCTTGCTTTGAAAAAAAAAAATATCTTTACACTAAACTATTATTACTTTTTATGTGCTCGTACATGACTGTGAGCTGATATATAAAAGTGTTGCATACAAGCGGGGCGGTCAGATATGTTTCACGGTCCAAATACGGCCCTCAGGTCGTGAGTTTGCGAACCCTGGTTTAAAGTGCTACTCTCGCAATAGAATTGACGAGGAGAGCGGGGTTGGAATCCCTGTTGGATATATTAAGGGTGATTTTTCCTAAATGGTTTGAAACCCTCCAGCCAAGCAAATGCGGGTACGTTTCCTCTCAAATTATACCTTACTAATTCCTATTACATTGGCGTAATTTATATATGCGTACAATGCGAACAGATATCAAGACGTTGTGAAAATAAATAATTAAGTATTGAAAGCTATCATCACATGACTTAGAGGCTATTGTACCCTATGATGGCAGCCCTTTTAACTAAAGAACCAACCAATCCATATAAGAGGATGAACACATCCTTCAATAGCACATTCATTTAAATACCAGAACATGATATTTTACAAAAGCCATGTGGTCGACCTCCCTAACCACTTGTGTTACTTGACATATCCTGAACACCGTCTCACCATATAAGTACCTCAAAGCATATCTTTAGATATTATAGATCATGCAAACAAAAAACTGTAATCAAATTATTAATTTCCCTCCCGGTATTGCCTTGAACAAAACAAGTTTTGATAGAAAACGTTGTTTGTTTGTACACCCATTTACAAATGTTGAGTGAGGTCATGATCACATTTCTCATGACTCTTGAGTTGAGTCCTGCAGAGCAAATGTAGCTTGCTCAGGAACTTTGTGAATACACCTCATGGTGTGGTCATAAACGCCAAGTCTACTGGTAAGAGCCTCATGTAAGAGTGACTGGTAAGTCTCTCATGTAAGAGTGACTGGTAATACGTAAGAGTAACTGTTAATACCCTCATGTAAGCGTTAATGGTGATAACTTTATTTAATAACTACTGGTAATATCCTCTTTTAAGGGTTATCTGTAAGATCCGATGCTAAGAGTTGTTTTCTAGGTCATGTGTTTGTTATCCAACTGGTAAAACAGATCGATAGCGGGCGAGACTTGTCTCATTACTGCCTGAACGTGTGAGTGCGTGTAGTGCGGGCATAGGGTTGCATTGAAGTCACAAGTGGTTATAATAGAGGGAAGTTAGAGAAACTTTCCACTAGCACTGACAGTAGGCTGGCCATTACTACGATAAGCCATCTAACTTAAGGGCATAGTACGAAGAGGGCTCTTTTGCTAAAAATTTACATCTTTTTCGAAAGGATAAAGATTAGCCACGATGTAATAAAAACTACCCATGGTTAACTCATAGTCAAACACACTAGCCGCGGGAAGCTCTCACATAGTTGTGCACAGTATGATAAGTGAGAATAATCCACACCGGTTGGTATGCAGACTGAATCCCAGACTCATACAGTCTGGTTTGTTGGTGATGAAGAGGTCGGGTTCGAGTTCCAGTCAGGGGTACTGAGGCTTGAAGGTGTTTTTTCCCAAACGGTTTCCCATTCTTCCTCCATGAAAATTCGGGTAGACTTATTCTGAATTCGACCTTCTCCTTCTATAAATCATAAGCGGAAATATTTGGATTTCTTGGATAGGTAGTAAGATTAGAACACACATTTTTTTAAACTACGAACAAATCACCGTTTGCCTGCTCTCATAGGACGTGGAAACTAAATGTTAACTTCATAGGGGAATTAACTCAAACTCTATTGAAGGTGTTTGATTACACCTGAATTTCAATGACCCCTACATCCTGAGATAGTAAATGAATCTAATTTATACTGATCTCTTGTGCTGTAGTTATCCGTAATCTTGCCTCCAGCCCCTGCGATCTTATAGAGACCACCCGTCCACCTAATGTGCTATACAAGTTGCGGTTATGCTAACCTCAAGGCGTCACACATCCCTGAAATCCAAGTCCCGTTATTATTATGTTAGTGCGCGGACAAGTTATTAGAGAGCTCTGGTTGATCGGATGTAAGAAATAATAATAATAATAATAATAATAATAATACTTAGCACCACGCCTTACTACCCATTTGGGCTATATTATGTTCAAGTACTAATTACACTAATGGGTTAGGAATTGGGAAGTTTGAATATTGAGGAAGTGAACCCGCATTTGCGTGGAGGGAAAGGGGAAAACCATTTAGTAAAAAGATGAATACTAGGGAAGGATTGTTAAAAAATTCGCTATCTTTGTCATAAGCTAAATCCTATTTTTATTGATGTGAAATGGCTCAAATTTACTTTATTTAGATAGAAAATAAATTATCTTACATAAAATAAACAAATTATATAAAATAAGAAAATCCATATACTACTCTAAGAAATAAGAACATTGCTATTGTATACAGGTGAGCTGGTGGTCTAGGGGTAAGGTGTCAGACATCTGTGCTGGGGGTCCGGGGTTCAATCCTCGGTCCCGGCACGGATTTATCTGATTGCCAAACCCTTCCTTCATCTCTGACAAGACATGTATTAATCACAACTTGTGAATGTGAGGAATGCCAGGCCTCCACCGTGGTTCGGATTCCACGTTAAACTGTAGGTCCTCCATTTCATCTCACAATCACCCTACCATTACACATTAGCGTAAGTGCGTATAACCCGGACGGGTAGTAAGACGCGGTGCTAATAATAATAATAATATTGTATATAGTAGTAGTGAAAATTTATTTGTGTACGAGGGGAAGGTGGGGGGGGGGGTGGAGCAACGACTAAAAAGGGTTTTAAGAACTTTCTACCCTCCTCTTCCCAAGTTAATGTTAGAGAATTTGATGCTCTTAGAAGCTATTTAAAGTGGACCTCGTTTGGAGGGTTTTGAAAATTATCATTTTTTAACTACTATTTAGAATAGTGTTCTCCCAAAATTTTTAAAAAAATTTGGATATTCATAGAGGATATTTGAAGTATTCCTCATTCCGTAAATTTTTCAAAATATTGACCTTAAGAAATTCTCACAAGAATATTTTTTTTACAAATAAGATTCCCTAAAGTGGTCCTCAACCAGAATTTTTTTGAGATTTGGAATTCTTTATAAACTATTTAGACTTTTTTTAGCACTGCGTCTTACTACCTGTTCGGGATATAGGCTTATTTAGACTGTTCTTCACCTGACCTTTTGTTTTTTCGAAAATATATGTTTCTAAAAGATATTTGAAGTGATCTTGCACCAGCAAATTTTTTTAAGTTAGATGCCTTTAGAAACCATTTTGGAATATTCATCACCTGGATTTTTTATTAAAAATTATATGCCTTTATAGACTATTGAAAGTGGTCTTCCCCCAAAACATTTTTGTCAATTGAATGCTTTTAGAAGCTGATTGAAATTGTCCTAACTTGTTTTTTCTAAATATTACTGTTATTGCTGTTTGGAGTGGCCCCCTACGGGTATTTCTTTTAAAGATCGGATGCCTCTAGAAACCATTTAGAGTGATATCTGCCTGGACAATTTTTGAAAAGTGAATACCTCTATATAAGTTATTTGAAATTTAATACAAGGTCATATTAAAGTTTAGTATTAAACGTTTCGGAAAATGTCGGTGGGGGTGGGGTGAGGTTGAACCCCATAAACTCCCCTTCCTATGCCCATGTAGATATATATGTATGTTTGTCTTTAAGACAACACAATGTATATATATTCCTAAAATTAAGAGTTTGCCTGTCTATCATGAGCATTGCGCGATATCTAACTCACGCAGAGAACTGAAATTTTAACATTAGTAGCCTTTATGCACAAACATGTGCATCTAGAAGCTGGAATTTTACATTTTTATTATATTTTTAAAATTTATTAATAACTGGGCCATAAGAAAGAAAATGAACGATTTTTTTTCTGTCTGTTTGAAGGAAAAGAAAAGGCGTTGCAATGCATTGCGTGGTTACCCCGGTAAACACCAGGTACCTCTGCTATTTTAACATAAACCTACTATAACAAAGTTTTACTGCATATCAAGTTTTAACAAATTGCATTTTTAAACCAAGTTTAACTGATCAAAATCATACCATTTTTAAATTTTGGTTTTATAGATATGTTTTTTTTGGGTGAAAATATTTTTATTTTTATTGGTATAGTACGCATTAGAGTAGCTGTAATACACTACACCATTCCCTTCATGTATTTCCCAACCAGCATCCTCCCCTCCATGTATTTCACAACCTACATCCTCCCTTCCCTTCATTTCACAGTCTACACTCTACACCCCCAATGCCTGTATTTAAAAACCTACTCTCTCTCCCTCCAAGACTCAACCTACTTAGCGGGACTGCACACTTGAGTGCCTGGACCTTGTCACGGCAGAGTGGAAACTGTTGAGGCCCTCAGACCACTGATATACTCCTCCCCCTCCCCCATTTACCCGCACTGAAAGCACTACCAACTCCCAAAACCCTTTCATGATGGATAAGGAAATAAAACACTAATAATTGTGGTTTGCTTTCGACCTCGAGGTCTGTAGAAACAGAGGGAGGTGATTGAATTTTTACCATGGAGGGGCTTATATCTTAGTTCCCCTATTAGCTTCTCTATCCACTCAGCCATTGGGTATAATCTTTACTACCAATAGATTGGTTGACTATTGTAATTAGGGCTTAAATGCTTATGGCCTAAACAATTTCGAAATACCTTTTAAAATGCCACAGTTTTAATATGTTAACTTTATTTCTAATATTAAAATGATGGCTTTATAAAATTCCAAATATTTCTTATAGGGACTAAAGTTTCCTAGAAATTTTGCACAAATAATTTCAATATAATATAATTTGCTAAATAAAGGTTATAATTAATAATATAAATAACCTTAATAACAGATACCTATTGGAAAAACACCCATCTATTTCACTAGTAAAAATTGTTTTGTAAAATACTAAACCTAATTAATTCTATTACAGTACTATAAGAAAATAAAGTTAAGTAAATTATTCCAAGTATGCACTAAAAATAAATAAATAGAGTAAAAATATGGAGCTCTAGAATTGGAATCTTGCTCTAATAATTGTGCTAGTTATTATTTAAAAAATACGGCTCAAAACAAGTATTTTTATATCCTGTTGAGTATTAAAACAAAGTTTAGAATGAAAATATAGAATGTCATAAACATCCTAGCATTGTTTATAGCATAGAGCGTATTAACTTAACCTAACCTAAACACGTAAACCTACCTACTGACTCTCGTGATTACGAATGTTTTGTTATAACCAATGATACCGCAACTGCAAGGTTTGTTTCTTTGTTGGTTTTTGTTGGTTGCCTCGATACAATTCGAGCATCGGGTGGGTCAACTAGGTTTGTTTCTTTCTCTTGAGAGATGTGACTTCCAAAATTAAACAGTTGAATCTCCTCCTGGTCGTCCAGTTTGCTCTCCAAAATGAGTCCTTGTCAAGTGATGCTAGCGCTGGCTTTCCTCGTCTTTTGTACTTGCGAAGAGGAGAGGAAAGAAGAGAACATACCTGGCTTATTTAGAATCCACAAAGGCAACCCTGCCTCTTCCGGACAGTTCCCCTTCGTGGTGTTCATCAGGAGTCCCGTGGGCCCCAAGAAGGCCACCTCCAGCTGCACAGGTGGAGAGCAAGCTTGCATTACCCAATGGAAGAATTGTTCTAGAACCTCTCTAGCGCCTTGTAACTCTATCGGGACAACTCTAAGAGGGGATAAAGCGTAACTTACAAGTGTCATTATATATATTTTTCTTTGTCCTATTACGTAAAAAATGTTTATTTTTTATTTTTGACTACACACAAGATATAATTATTCGAACAATAATATTGTTTGTAAATGTTTTAGTACTATAATCTTTTTAGCACCGCGTTTTACTACCCATTAGGGCTACAGGTATATTTACTAGTTAGGCTAATGTGTTAGTTAGGGAGGAGTAAGATTGAATCTAAGAGAAAGTATACCCGCATTTGCGTAGCGGAATAGTGGTAGACGATTTAGGAAATAAACACCCTCAATGCAGCCAACCGGGATTCTAATCCCGATTTCCCGTCTTCTGTAGTCCAGTCTATTGCTAGAATGACGCTATAGACCATTCGGTCACCAAATAAAGTTATTACAAAATTTTAGAAGTACCAGTACTCACCTAAGTCACGAGATAACGCTCGGCCATACTGCATAGCATTGCCTGGAAAGCGTCGATTTAAGAACGCGTGGAAATGTCTATCTAAATAAACCTATATTTATGTTTGGTATAAAATTATCTAGGCAAGACTATAATAACTGTCTTATCGTGTTTATTGAAGGGCGCGTTATAACTATGTATCAGGTTGCAGCACTGCTTTCTGACGTCGTTTTACCAAATCTGAGGTACCTATTACAAACACACACACACGTTGCTTTCTGACAAATGATTTTCTTGCAACTCAGTGAAAGGGGGAGGAACTTTATACTCTCCGCAATTATTTTTGCTGGCTTACTTCTTGGCAAGATGTCTCATCAACAACAAAAGGATTAATACTCGCTTCTATTGTACGGGTTCTACTGAAGTTTGAAATCTCGTAGTGTTGGGAAACGGAGAAAGAAGCGTGACGGGACACTGTGTCACACAATTAAATAATCGCGCCTGAATTAGATGCTGATGATTTCAGGAACTACCCACGCATGAATAAAGCAACCTATCTATTGTGTTTTAGCGGATACATAAGCAAGACACTGCTATGAGAAAGGCCATCTCTTCACCTGAGAAGCTAATTGTGATACATTCGAAAAGTTGGAAGCTCAGAAAGCCGACTAAAGTCTGTTCAGCGTAGGAATTGTTTTCTGAAAGGCCTTTTTCCCTACCAGAAAGCTATTATATAGTAGGATTTTGGTAGGAAAAAAGACCTTTCAGAGAGTAATTCCTACCGTGAATGGAGTATACATGGCCGACGCGACGCTCCGCACAGAAAGCAGACGTTTGATTATAAAATATCAAACATATTTGATATCGGCGCTGCAAGATGATGGATTCTTTCTGATCATTTAGCTAAATAAAGCTTGGCCTCCACTGACACAACATAGAGAAACTTTTATGTTGCAAGATGTTTTACTTTATAAAATTACCTACTTAATCAACTGCAGTCAACCAATTCTCCACACTGGAAGAACGTTGTTCCATGATGTTGGTGTTTGTTTTCTATAGTAAAATTAGATGCAACACTATGTTTACACTGAAGAAACAGTTTAGGTAGTTTGTGTCAACATATGGTACGAATAAGGTGATGTTTTAGTGGTGGTCCTGCGTTTATATCTCATGTATTTGGAGTTTCAAATACACATACCAGTATGGTGTTTGTAATTGTCAATTAATTTAATGCAATTCTTAAAACTCTATTTAAACGCAATGCCAATGAACTGATTACAAGTGCAACCTTTTAAACTATAGCATGTACCACGTACCAGTCTCAACTGAAACAAACCATTTAAACAGAAGAAACATTTGTTTATACTGCTGGATGTTGGTCTGTGTTTCATATTTTCTTTTGATATTTACTGCTTCGAAAGGATACTTGAAACAAACACCAACGTGTTTTTATTGCGACATCAACATAATATAACACAGAGCAACTTACATCAACAAATTCATACTTTTCATTTGCAGCCATGTTGCTCTTGCTAAAAGTATGTTTTTCCAGTGGAGAAGTAGCTTTTACACGATCATATTGCAGATATTAAAAACGAAGCCAGAAAGCAGAGCTGCAGCGTGCTGCGTGGTCTGGATCGTGTGACTATAGTAGGAACACTCTAGGTTCTTGCGACTATAAAAGAACAACTTAGTTTCTTGTGACTCTAGTAGGATAACTTTAGGCTCTTGTGACTCTAGTAGGATATCTCTAGGTTCTTGTGACTCTAGTAGGATAACTCTAGGTTTTTGTGACTCTATAAGAACAACTCTAGGCTCTTGAGACTCTAGTGCAATAACTTTAGGCTCTTGTGACTCTAGTACGATCATTTTAGATCCTGGAGATTCTAGTATGACAACTATAGGTCTTTGTGACTTTGGAAGGACAAATTTAGGTCCTTTTGACGCTAGTTGCATAACTCTAGGCTCTTGTGACTCTATAAGGACAACTTTAGGACTTTGTGACTCTAGTATGATAACTTTAGGTCTTTAAGATTCTAGTATGACAACTATAGGTCCTTGTGACTCTAACAAAACATCTTTAGGTTCTTGTGACTTTAGTGGGATAACTCTAGGCTCTTGTGACTCTATAAGGACAACTTAAGGACTTCGTGACCCTAGTATGATAACGTTAGGACCTTGAGATTCTAGTATGACAACCTATAGGTCCTTGTGACTCTGGAAGGACAAATTTAGGTCCTTGTAACTCTAGCAGGACAACCGTAGATGGTTGCAGCTCAAAACCTTTGTCAGACATTGATTTGTCGCCCTGTGGGGTGAAATATTTAGTCTTGAGCTAGTGCGAACTATGTGATGAGTAATTCACGTGAGTGTTCTAACTCTGCGGTCACCCCTCTTGTTAAGAACTTGAAAACATATTAGTTCCCTAACTAAATATTAGGCAATATGAATGCTTAGTGTAGGGTAGTATTACCCTACCTGGGGTGTTAGGTGTGCGTTAGTGTGGTTTACTGGTTATACTGTTTCCACACCAGGACCTTTCCGTTATCCCTTTAGGTGATTGCTTCCGTAGCTCCTTTCAGACCGTTCCTTTAAATAACATGTTTCACCGATATCCTTTACTGTGGATTCACACGTTTGCCGAAAAACGACCCACAGAGTAGAAAATAGGTCACGTGATGAGCTCTAAGCCAATCACAAGATTTTAGCCTCATCGGCGTCGAGCTGTTCTGCTAAAGTTCAAATCATCTCTACTTCGTCCGCTCCGCACGAAATGTTCGGCAATGGAGAGCCAATCAAATCTCAAACTCAACCATATCAAATCAGTGCGCATGCGCCTTTGACAACGCATGAACTGTACAGTCAGAAGCAATCAGACAGATTTTTTGGCCGTTGTGAGGAGATTGGAAATAACCCGTTAATGGAAAGCGTGTGTATCGATGTATTGGATTGTGCCACGACACAGCGTTATAATTAGAAAACATGCATCGGGAGAGTGATCTAAACTATATGTGTATCCACTAGAAAATAAAATATATTGATAATCAGCTGTTTAAGTTTGCGTTGAAATGCACCATGGGCCAACAAACAGCGTGTGAGTTGCTGCGCCACTCAAGCGATTCTGTTCTCTATTGTCGGCGAACGTGTGAATCAAGCATAACTGCTACTAATGTATCAAGCCTATAAGAACAATTTGGGATAGTCCGGACAGTCAGTAAACCGCATATATTCCAAACAGGCAGTAAGGCTCGGATATCTAATCATAATCTAATAATCAGATAGATGGTAGGACACGGATATCCCAGATGGATAGTAAGGCACGGATATCTCTGATGTTTAGTTGTGACCGGATATCTTGGGCGAGTAGTTGTGCACGGGTATCTTGGATGGGTTGTAAGACATGAAACTAAAGACGCCCCTTTCAGGATCCATACTGACGGCGACCTGGGTGATCACCGCGGGGCACTGCTTCCTGAAGCTTGAAACCCCACCCAACACGGTCGTGGTGCAAGCAGGCGTCATCAAGGGCGACCTCAACCTCAACGACAAGAAGGGTAGCAAGACCAATACAAACGGTCAGATCAGGTCGGCCCGGCAGATCATCGTCCACCCCAAGTTCACCACCCCCAACGCCCCCAAGGACGTGGCCCTGATTGAGGTGACGGAACCGTTCCGGTTCAGCAAGTGGGTGACCAGCATCCCTCTTTCACCCTTCCAGGTGCTCAAGGGGAGAGAAAAGTGCATCATTGCAGGTTAATCTACCGTTTTAACTTACTCTCTCCAGGCTAGCACTCGGGTAATTTTTCCTACATCATTATGTTCCTTTAGATTAAATATCTAGGTCAGTGAGAAGCAGGGATATTTTTAATTGTTTACCATCCTTATTCCTCCAATATAGTCTCTGAGCCCAGTACTCCTCCTGCCTCCAATATAGTCTCTGGACCCAGTACTCCTCCTGTTTCCAATATAGTTTCTGGACCCAGTACTCCTCCTGTTTCCAATATAGTCTCTGGACCCAGTACTCCTCCTGTTTCCAATATAGTCTCTAGACCCAGTACTCCTCCTGTTTCCAATATAGTTTCTGGACCCAGTTCTCCTCCTGTTTCCAATATAGTCTCTGGACCCAGTACTCCTCCTGTTTCCAATATAGTCTCTGGACCCAGTACTCCTCCTGTTTCCAATATAGTCTCTGGACCCAGTACTCCTTCTGTTTCCAATATAGTCTCTGGACCCAGTACTCCTCCTGTTTCCGGTATAGTCTCTGGACCCAGTACTCCTCCTGTTTCCAATATAGTCTCTGGACCCAGTACTCCTCCTGTCCCCAATAAAGTTTCTGGAACCCAGTACTCCTCCTGTCCCCAGTGTAGTCTCTAGATCAAGTACTTCTCCTGTCCCCAGTGTAGTCTCTGGACCCAGTACTCCTCCTGTTTCCAGTATAGTCTTTGGACCCAGTACTCCTCCTGTTTCCAATATAGTCTCTAGACCCAGTACTCCTCCTGTTTCCAGTATAGTCTTTGGACCCAGTACTCCTCCTGTTTCCAATATAGTTTCTGGACCCAGTACCCCCCTGTCCCCAGTGTAGTATAGGACCACTGAACTCCTCTTGTCTCTAGTTTAGGTCTGCCCCTTGTATAGGCTCTAGAAAGTCTCTCATCATGTCCCAGGATACGGAAGCACAGGACCACAGGACCGCAAGTTCACGCGTGACCTTTTCTGGATGAACGCCACCATTAACCACAAGTGTGAAAAGAACTACAAGTGCGTGCTTCCACATCCCGGAGGGGCAGCGCACGGCCAGTGGGGACTCGGGAGCCCCCGTCATGTGCAAGGGCTACTTGTCGGCCATTGTAAAGGGCTCCGTCACCTTGGATAAAGACCTCAACTCCACCCTGGTAGTCCAGATGTCCTCGCTGATCCCTTGGCTGAAGACACACATCCCCAAGGTGATGGAGGAGGACATCCTGGCGAGGTCGGCCTCCGGGGAGCATGGAAGACAGGGTAGAGGGACAAGGGTAGTGACTTCCTCAGCTGGGCTACTCTTTGTGGGGTTATTCTTCCCTCTGGGATGCAAGAGGAGCCTTTTCGTCTGAGCTGCGTTGGTAATAAAATACACGATTCTAGAGGGGCGTGGATGTCAGTCAAAGCTTGTTCAGTTATGTGTACATATATAATCATGACGTTCACCCATGTTTATCCACATTTGTTCGGGAACAATGGTTGACACATGTTTAGTCACATCTTATGTTAGTGTAACACAGGAAATATAATTGTCAAAGAGCCCGTGATGCTTTTTATTTTGTGATCGCTCAACCATTATTCTTTATTCTAGTTTTAATCGTATGGATTTAAACATAAAGGCAGCGTAGAACATGTGGCATTTACCTAATGTCAAATATTCGCCTCTTCGTGAACTACTTGCCAAACTGTTTGTATTATTATTATTATTATTATTATTATTATTATTATTATTATTATTAGCACCGCGTCTTACTACCCGTTCGGGTTATACGCAC
>CABFWO010004393.1:38781-55471 GCA_902155825.1 Timema genevievae | reverse complement strand
CCCCCCCACTTACCTCTGCTCTCTCTACTGAGGTGTGAGATAAAAAATAAAAATAGAGGGTGATCCTCTACCACTTGTGGTAATGTATTCATGGCCCTGGTCTGGTCGACATTCTCAACCCTCTTCGTCTCTCGAAGGCTTTTTTATTTTTTTCCACCAGGAATAAAATATTTCAGAACTTTGTAAACTTCTATCTCGACTACGACAGCTATTTCATTTGGATTGAACTGTACTATATTTCAAATAACAGTTGTGGGATTCTTATCTATCATTTATGAAATTGGAGCTGCTTTCCCTTTAACGGTGATAAACTACTGTGTTTTGTTTGTTCCATAATTAAGGTCGTTTGTAATTAGGGCATTGATACAATCAGTGGGTTCAAAAATGGCATCTTAAAAAGAACAAATTAAATATCAACTGTCAGAAAAAGCAAAAATTATTGTGAATAAACAATGGTCGAATGCATTTCATGAAGCTTTCTTTTGTGTGAGCAAGGTTTTGGGGCTATTGTAAGACCCTTTCGGGTATATCATATAGCTATAAAGAGCCTGGGTGAGAGTCTACTAAAGATCACTGGTGATTTTTAAAAAAATCTCTCTTATCCCAAGCAGGGCTTTGTTAGTCTTGACACATAGTTCCCTAGCATCTGGATAAGAAGCTTTATGGTAACAAACGGCATGTAATAGAAAGTTATGGCTAAGATTCCTGAAGAGGTTCCTTGATACGTGTCATCTCAAAATCCTCATTGATTCCTATTGTAGGTTTAATAGGATGCGTCCAAAAGTATTCTCAAACAACGAATCTGAAACTCCTGCATCTTGTTCGTGTGGGTATATCCCAGGTACCTTCCTGCGGGACACGTGCAGTCGAGAATCAACCTGAGCAACTGCTTGTGCAACTTCGGACCATTCCTCGTTACGATTGCGCCACGTCTGTTCAGAAGTATTCCTAGGATACCTAGCACCCACCTTGACATGGTCACTCGTTCAAGTGCAGTCAATTATAATATTTTATATGATATATAATACCCAGTGGAGTGATACTAATATTGAAGGAGATAGAGTTTGCTCAGCTGAGATGGTTAGGAAATGTTGAGATGATGGAAGGAGAAAGAGTTGCTGTGCAATGTTGGAGATGGAAGTCTGGAGGGAAAAGACCGAGAGGAAGACCGAGGAAGAGGTGGGGAGATGGTGTGGAGGAAGCCTTCTAGGAGGAAGGTATGTTAAACATTCGACAGTTAAAAGAGGTGGGAGCAATGACCGACGGACTTGGATGAGGATGCTGGCTCGCTGACAGGCGCGTACCTAACCGGGACGTGAAGAAGAAGAATACCCAGTGGAGGCTCGCGGGCTGTAGTCAGGAAAAGCCAAGCTTGATGGGACTGTACTAGTAAACTTCTTCCTTTACGTCCCCACCCCTTCCCCCCCGACATTTTATCGACCACACACTCAATAATATATGCACACATGTATGGTTAATGTCATGTTAAAAACCACTACTCTCGTTTAGTCTGGTTTGACTGTGGTTGAGGGAAAAAGTCGGTGTTCCCATTCTGTGAAAGTAGTTTCTTCCTCTCTCTTCAAGCAAACTCGGCTACATTTCCTTATGAATTCTACCTTAATCATCACAACCATATCAGTGTAGTTAAAGGTTCATATCTCAGTCAGGGGTGGACGAAGGTTGGTTTTATTTCCTAAACTGTTTCCCACTCCTTCTGTGCACATATCTGGGTACATTACCTATAAATTTTACTTTACTCGTCCATAAAACATCAGCATCTTTAGATTCCGATAACCCGGACGTTTAGTAAGATATGGTGTAATTTGGAAAAAAAAAATATCAGTCAAACACCATGCCATACATACAACAAACATGGCAACCCTTAAAATTAGTATCGCCAACCATGTCGAAATGTGTCTGTTACGTTAACTCGCTGCCATTTCAGATTTCTATAGATAGAATGAAGAGAGAAGAGAAACCAGTTGACGTAACTTATGCTTACTCTTTTCCCTGGGGGTGTGCGCCCGGTGGATGTTCCTAATTCTATATATATACCCCTACCCTCGACTCCCTCTCATTCCCTAACCCATTTGCTTCCCTTCAAGTCCCTATTCCTTTGCACGTAACTTCTTTTATACCCCATTACGTCTCTCTACCGTCTCCACCACTTCTTCTTACAACATGACTGGAAAAAGTAAGCAGGAAATATAAAAGTAGGTGGGGGAATAGAGGGGGAGAGAAAGAAATAACTTTTCTCTCTCTCTCTCTTTTTTTTTTTTAAAGATTGAAGTGTAAATGTTGCAGAAATCGGTAAGGCGTATATTTTGAAAGCGTTTTGATAAATCTTGTCACTTGATGATACAGACTTGTTGGTTATTCATTTTTATTGAGCATTATGTATTCTGTATCCTCACAATGTGAATATTGCCTTGGGGTAGATGTGTGTATGGGAAGGCTCTGATTTACATATGTTCTCATTTCAAACTTTTGTTCTATAGAGTGTGGAAATAAAATATATATTATAACGTTTAATTGTGATTGGAACTTTTTATTCCTGGGCTACCTCGAATCCTTGAGGTTGTTAAAGATCCAAGGATTAGAGAACATATCACATTCAAGATTTTAATAGAGTATTTTTCCTTCAAATTTTGAATAAAAATCTGTCCTAAGACTCTTTTACTACCGTAAGTATATACACACACACACACACACACACACACACACACAGTGTGTACCCTCAGCAGTGCATAGGAGATACAAACACCATATTTGTTTAAATAAACATGTGTCCCATTTGACCTCGTTTCAGAGTTGTACTCATGTTTTTACTGCAGTAATGTGGATCTGCTTAGCATTATAGGAAGTACCCAAAATCTCCTGAATGCAAACCTGAAGTCGTCGTGTCTTAGAACTCCGAACTATTTCAAAAATACATTCCATCGCAATGCTTGCATTCAGGCCGTTTTGAGCACTTCCTATAATGTTACGCAGCTCCATATTACCAGAGTACAGACATGACAACTACTCGGAAACAAGGTCAAATGGAACACATGTTTATATTAACTTTTCTCATTGTTTTATTGTGTCCTGTCCATATCTGCAATGAGTCTCACATGTGGCAGTACACATCGTGTATATTTTCTATAGCAAATTAATAATTAATGTAGTAAAGTAAACTTCTTATGTGTATCATATTTTCTAAGTTTTTATTTCAGATTTTATTAGTCTAAATGAAAATTCTGATTACAGTTTTGAATTCATAAAATAGTGGATTACATTCATCTTTAATTTCAATTAATTTATTTTGTATTTGTATTATAATAGAATGTTCATTAATTACTTTAGAATATGAAAGCTAGAGATAGAGTGACTAGTGGAGAGTTTTTCACAGCTTTTGAAAGTGTGGAATGCCAGGCCTCCACCGTGGTTCGGATCCCACGTTAATACTGTAGGTCCTCCATTTCATCTCACAATCACCCTACCATTGCACATTAGCGTAAGTGCGTGTAACCCGAGCGGGTAGTAAGACGCAGTGCTAACGATAATAATAATAGTAGACAATTTTAGCCCAAAAATATGTGTTGAGGCTAGAGAAGATGGGAAAACCACAGAAACGGAACGGAAAAAAAGCCAAAATTCACCCGGTTGAGATTCGAACCTTGACCTCACATCACCGATAATCCTTTTTTATTTTGAGCCTGACCATTAAGTTATTCTTTTATGCGTATTTTAAAATATATTTGGTCTCGCTAAAGTTGAGTACCCTATTTTTTTTTTTTGCATACCTTAAATCATTTTCGTCACTTAAAAAATAAAAATAGAACATCTCGCAGGTGATTGGTCACTGTCATCAAGTATGATTCCTCGTCGCCCTGGACAATGGCCGAGGCTAATCACTTTATTCTCTATCTATATTATTTTGATTGTATACATTAAACGGCCCCGTGGTGTAGTGGTCAGTTCACCTGGCTACAAGACTTGGGGTCCCGGGTTCGAATCCTGGCTGGTACTTTGTGTACTTTCCTTAAAAAGGAATTACCCCAACGGTCACCAGAGTTTAGTTGGTTAGGCTAAGTTAGGTTTAAGTGTTTCCACTGGTTCCACACCCTCATACTATCACCATCACCTCATCTCATCGGGGCATGGAAAGATCCTCCACGGAAAGGCTGTACGATCAGTACATTCGGGCATCCCCTGGACAATGGTACGTTAGTACTGGCTAATATTTCCACAAACTGGGCTACGAATCATGTAGCCCAGACGCGCAATATTAATGTTATTGTTTACATTTATGTTTGTTATTTTTTAATATAAATTTATGGTATTTAAGATAGTGCGAATATTCTCACACCAAAATAAATAAATATGAAACAAACTTTGAATTATCTCAGTCAGTAGACCTCAAAGATATATTTCACACTCAACGCTATCAATGTTACTAAGGAATTCTTTTATTGAACGAGACTGGCAATAAAAGCTCAAAAAGAGGTTTCAAACACTCTCCGGAATTTCTTACTTTGGATGCCTATCAAATGGTTCAATGAACGTGGCCTTTCAGTCCGATCTTTGGCACTGCTCCATTTCTTTTCACATCCATTGGGTTCCGGAAATATATTCTTTTGGATGTAAATAGTTTTGTTGACACAATTTTACAGTCGGTGACTGTTGATAATCACAGGTGTATTTCCTCACAGAGACTTATTTGAGAAAAGCTGTCTTAATTTTGTTTCTGCCTTCTGTTAAGTAGAAATTATTGTAATCGTGAACCTTTAGATTATGATGGATCTTTACGTTTTATGTGCCTTCGGAACAAAAGTTGTAGTTTTAGTAACATTATAAAAATTGAATTAAATATTTATCACCCTATAGTATTAAAATTACCTGCTTCACACTAGGCAGTAGAATTATTAATAGTTAAAATATCAAAGTTTGCCTTGATATAACCTTGCAAACGTCCATCAAATTAAAAATAAATAATTCTGGCCTTTCCTCCCCTCAAAACCACAAACTCATTGTTTGAATTTTTTCTGTACCTTGCATAATTTTCGAGATAAATATCTGGGANTTTAAAAAAAAAAGTTATAATAAATAGCACTGTTATTGATTTTATAGGAGGAAAATTTATCTAAGAAAACGAGGTTCCCAGGAAACATTTTCGAAGCATCTCAAATGATGTTCCGGGGTGTGTGGGTCATTGCCCAATCTTGCTGGGACCATGGGTTGCTGGTATCCATGCCCTTACGTTGCAGTTTAAGGGTCATAAATTCAGTACGGAAATCAAAGGGAAACTACGGCACTTTTAGAACTTTACTGGTAGATCGGGTTTCTCCCAGATATTGCGTGCGGGTGACACTAGCCCGCTAAAGGTCTGAATGCGCGCGCTGCTCCGGATGATTGGGGAAACCCATCAGGACAAATCAGCACAATTGGGCTTTAGACTCACTATTATTGTATCACGGAGAACTACATAATGTCTGCTCGGTTATCACCACAGATAGCCAAAAAATACTTCAATTTGTTAATTAATTTTTACCTGCCATTAAATGACATATGTCAATGTTGGTTTAATTTCGATTGGTTTTTAATTAAATCTACTATTTGTGTATAGCTCTTCTAATCATTTCATAATAAGTTCATTTGCATTAAGATTTTTTAAAGAATAACTTATATACATAGTAGAACCTAATGTATGATAATAATAATAATAATATTAATTTTTTTTATCAGGAGTACATATTTTTAATCATTAAACATGGTCCAGCTAAGTACAATGTGCTTGTCAGCTGGTGCCTCACCATAAATGCCATACATACATGTAATAGTGTAGATATGTAGTCTATTCTTACAACTAACATAATTCTAATACTTAATTTAGTTCCTTAAATCTATTACATTTTATATTTTATTTAATATTCGAAAAACAGTCTCGAGTCCATTTCATAGCTTATTTGTCATATTAGTCATTCTAGGATTATTATTTCATTAAGTCTGTGAGCCAATTAGACATTTTTTTTATTTCTCTTTTTACGTTTGATATTTTATTTATTCCCAAAAGGGTATCCGGTATCATGTTAGAAAGTGTTAGTTTTATTATAAGAACTTTAATTTGAATATTTCTTAATTTATTTAAATATAGATCACCTGTCTTTCCCCAGGAAATAATACCATAGCCTAGATGTGATTCTATTAGCGTATGATACACTATTTTTAGAATATCAAATGTAACATATTGTTTTAGTATACATATATTAACTATTCTCGCTCTTAGCTTCCTACTCGTTATGTCTATGTGAGTATTCCATTTCATATAAAAATCAATCATCAGCCCCAAATAGTTTTATGTCTCAACTTGCGTGAATGTTAAACAATCACACGATTTTATTTTATGTAAACAATCTAAGCAATGACCTTTTATATCTAATTCATACTTTATAACATGCGGTAGTCTGATATGCATTGTTTGAGTTTTTTTTAGTGTTGATTATTAATTTACTATCGTGAGTACAGTTTTTTATCCTATTAATGTCTTCCTGCAACATTTTTTTAGCTCTATCTACATTTTTGTGCACCACATACAGCATTGTTTTGTCAGCAAACATAAATATACCGCAGTTCTGTACACAGGGTGACATTGTTCTTGTATATATTAAGTATAGTATTGGCCCAAGAATAATAGTAATATTATTATTTACTATTATTATTTACTACTATTATTTATTTATTATTATTATTAGGTGTTCTGTCTTACGACAGGTCCATTCCTTTTGTCAGTTAACTTAGACTGCCAATGCGTCCTTTCTTCTGCCTCTTTGTTCTTTCCTTCAAATTATGACAGAACTCATAAATACTATAGATTAATACTATCTTAAAAAATTGACAAACTTTGGTAGCAGCCTACTACAAACTAATTTTCAAATAGTAAGCTATTTTAGGACGTTATCTGGATCGAAGTAGGAACATAAAGATCCACAGATGATTCCTCTAATCACTCGCCTACGAGAACATTTGTAATAAGTGTTTTTAAAATAAAACTTGCTCATTAAACGAAATAGAATATTTGGTGTCAGAAGTGGGGTATTGATAAAACCTTGACGGGGCTGTCTTAACCAAAGAAACTCCAAAAGTAGTATCGGACCCAGCACCCTTCAAGAGGCTGGTGAGTGGAGGTTTCTTTCTTTTTTTTTCGGGGGTTGAGGGGAAAGAAGGGAAAGGGTGCTAGAAGGAAAGATAAGACGGCAACACGTGACCACATCTATCACCCCCCTTGAAACACGGTCTGGTTGTGATAGCACGAAAGCTGCGATGACAGTGTAATATTCTGCCACTGCCTTCTAACCCACTTTTTACTCTGTGACTTTGCACTTTATGTCATCCGATTATTCTCTTTCTCAACTCTATATAGCTATATATATATAGTTATAAATATATATAAGAAAATACACTATATTAATGGGTTTAAAACAGATTTATTTGAAAATCGCATGCACACAGTTATAAAATTAATATTAGAAGAAGAAACTGTTAAAAGGCCAAGAAAATGACCATTTTTTAAGAGCACGCTAATTGTCACGAGGAGAAACAGGATTATGATTAATGATGATAATACAAGAGTTTGGGTTATAGGAAGTACGTAAGATAATAGAGGAAGCAAGAGTGAGATGGTATGGTCATGTAATAAGGATGCAAAATGAAATAATTCCAAGGAGAATGATGGAGAGGAAGGATGTATGGTAAAGACCCCAAGGGAGACAAGCGCATAGACTGAAGGAAGAGAAAACAAGTGTTAAAGTAGGAGAAAAAGGTTGGAAGTAAATAAAGAATGAAGAGTTGTGGAAGAATAAAGGAAGATTTTCATTTTTTAACTTGATTGAATGATTTGATTCTAGAACAAGGACTGATCCTGGTGATAGCAATAACTATGTAACTTATATGCATCAGTTAATGATACAGTTGAACTTTTAACGTAGCTTCAACCAGCTACAATATTTTAATGGATTAAATAGCCAAGTTATTATATTTGTTAATTACGAGTTTGATTCCTGTGTCCAAGTGTAATTTTTCAATTAAAAGAATGTAATTATTTTAGCTTATATTTATCTAACAGAATCTAATCAGCCCAAGTGATTATGTTCAGTCAAATAGTATGGTTTTAAAAGGTATTAAGGTATAATAGTGTCTAGACCATACTTATATAATATGTGAATAAATTAACCTCTCTCGACTCTCTCTCTCTATATATTAATTTAGCACCGCGTCTTACTACACGTTCGGGTTATACGCTTAAGTACTAATTACTCTAATAGATTAAGAATTGGGAAGGTTAAATTTAGATGGAGTTAACCAGCATTTGCGTGGAGGGAAAGTGAAAAATTATTCAGGGGAAACCACCCCCAGTTCACCAGATTGAGATTCGAATCTCGATCTTCCCATCCTCGGCAGACTAGCTCAACACGAAACTAGTGCGCTAGTTAACTACGCCACCGAGGTGAGTTTACGTGTATATATATATATAGACTAAATTTAGAAAAATATATACTCTATATTTTTAGATACACATGTATTTACTGTACATATACACACATATATATATAATATATAGAGAGGTCAATGTATTCATATATATAAATTTATATGTGTGTGTGTGTGTGTGTGTGTGTGTGCATGCGGGTTTATCTAAAAAAAGAGGGTATACATTTTTCTAAATATATGTCGATATAAATATATATATATGTCAATGTATTCATATATAAGCACACACATAACGTCTCAAAAATCATAGCCTCTAAAATACTTGTTCTTATATCATCATCATCATCAACTGTTTCCAGCCTGTGGCCGGTTCAATTTAGTAAAATGCCTCCATCTTCTTCTCTCTTTTCACCACTCTCCTATATTTAATTGCTTTCATTCTTCTTATATATTACAGTGAATTATTATATAAGTGGTACTAAGAGGTTACAATTTAATCGATTGAATACCCTTTAATTGATTGGCCCAAATAATGCTTTCCCCATTCTCGCTGATACAGAAACATCGACTCTGTTTTACCTTTCTCTTTATTGTATAAATCAGTTAATGAACCTGGTTTAAAACGTTCTTATGAAATAAAGTGGAAAGAAAAGGAAACAAGAGAAAAAACAACGTTTGTCTTGAAGACGTTTCATATAAGTTTTTGTTCACCACGTCGAGGTCTATATTTTATCTGAAAAATACTGTACATAAAGGAAAGAATCCCTCCCCTCTAGCGAAAAGATAAGTCCGTAAAGCTAAATGTAGTTCTTTCAGACAAACAAGAAGTCGCGCGCTGAAAAAAAAAAGGCAGGCACACTACATTATAACGTGATAGTTTCTTGGACCTAGTCCAAACGCAAGCTCTTGTAAGTTGTGACGTCACTCACCTGTTATTCGAGGCGTTCTCATTCGGTTTACTGTGGTTGCTTCCACCGCCCTGGGAACAAGAAAATAAATGAATCAGAATGACGGCATTGTCACGTCATAATACTTGAGGAGCTAGAATAATCGAGGAGAGATTCATAAAAAATACAGAAATTAATTAAGTGGGTTTATAACGTTCCTGGGTAGAGCTGTCCGGCAGTAGGAGAACAAACAGGGGGAGGGGTGAATAAAAAAGACAATGTAGCTTGTGTTGTGATAGTAAAACGGTTCCACTGCTTTATATTCCATTGTTTTCTAAATAAGAATGCAGAAAAATACACCCCGATGCGACATTTTGTTCGAAGAGTATAAACCTACGCTAAGCTACGAAATTTTAGTAAAAAATTTTATGTATTGATTAGAATAAGATCGATTAAAACAAAACCCGCCTCGGTGGCCACGTTGTCTAACGCGCTACTCTCGCAGTAGACTGGACTGCCGATAACGGGGTGATCGAGGTTCGAATCTAGGTCTATTGCGCTGAGAGTGGTTTTTCCAAAATGGCTTCCCTCTCTCCCTCCACGAGAATTCGGGTACATTATTATTATTATTATTATTATTATTATTATTAGCACCGCGTCTTAATACCCGTTCGGGTTATACGCACTTACGCTAATGTGTAATGGTAGGGTGATTGTGAGATGAAATGGAGGACCTACAGTTTAACGTGGAATCCGAACCACGGTGAAGGACTGGCATTCCACACATTCACAAGTTGTGATTAATACACATCTTGTCAGAGGTAAAGGAAGGGTTTGGCAATCAGATAAATCTGTGCCGGGACCGAGGATTGAACCCCGGACCCTCAGCACAGAAATCTGACACCTTACCCCTAGACCACCAGGTCACCCAATTCGGATACACTTCCTTTAAATACAACCTTGTGTATCCATAAAACTATTAACGTAATTAGTACATAAGCGTGTAGCCCGAACGGGTAATAAGATGCGGTGCTAATAATAATAGAGTAAAACAAAATCAATTATGGTCTGAATTTTCATGTGAATTTAATCTGTAATTTTTTTCTATTGTTTCCATCTATATGCTTATAAACAATAGGCATAATACTTTTTAAAGCATTATTAGGCTGATCGCGCTAGCATTTTTTATTCTCAGAGCTAAGAGGAGGGAGCATAAATATACATTTTAAATATAATATTGTATCATAAATAAACACCTTGGTAGACAATATAATCGGCCAAGATTTAATTTACTCGATTGTAAATAAATAAATAAATAGCTAGACATTTCAAATTAAAAATATGGTCTTATTATACTGAAGAGGATACACATAATTCAAAATCTCAATAGGTGGCTGGAGGGGGCCATGGCCCCTTTGGTAGTCCCTCCCTCCCCTTATTCATGTGGGTGGCAATCGATTGGGACTTGTGTACCATTTTGATAGACACACTTTGAACTTTGGCATTGTACATAATATATAACAGCAGGGAGGAGTTTTAATTTAGAATTTTTGTAAAAAAAAGGTACTTTTAGAAATAAAATAATTGTGGTCCACATTAATAAAATTCTAATTATCATTACTATTATTTTATTGGTATTGATAACATCTACAAAACGTGGCCGTTTCAGAACATATTTATTTTACGTAAAAATATAGGAAACAACTTTTAAAATCATCTAAAATGTTTTTACCCATCAAAATCGGGCTGTACTTTTCACGTTTGCACGTAGTAGTGACGTCACCTAATCATAATTCAAGTGTTCAGTATATCTAAATATAATAGTTATTTTCCGGTTTTTTTTCATGGCTTCTTATTTATTACCTTTTCAGGCTATACGCATGTATGATAGTTTATTATTATTATTTAGCACCGCGTCTTACTACCCGTTCGGGTTATACGCTTAAGTACTAATTACGCTAATGGATTAGGAATTGGGAAGGTTGAATAGAGGAAGTGAACCCGCATTTGCGTGGAGGGAGAGTGGAAAACCATTAAGGGAAAAACCACCCCCAGTTCACCCGACCGAGATTCGAACCTCGATCTCCCCGTCCTTGGCAGTCGGGCTCAACACGACTAGCGCGTGAGTCAACTACGACACCGAGGCGGGTTGTATGATAGTTACTCGAATAAGATAGGGATGAGGAAGAAAGCAATTTAAGAGGTAATATATCCATATTTGCATGGAATAAGAGTGGAGAAACACCCTCAGTAGACTCGACCGGGAATCGAACTTTGATCTCCCTGTCATAAACAGGCCAGCATAATATGAGAGTGACATCTTAGGCCACTGAAGCAGATAGCAGCTATTCTGTTTATTATAAAACTTTTTTTTTTGGCACCGCAACTTAATACCTGTTCAGTTTATACGCCTCTAATAAAACTATTTGTATCATTATTTAAATAAAGCTTGAATAAATTATCTAAAATCTAAACAAATAAAAATTTAATTACAGTCTTTAAATTGAAAAGTTACACCTGGATGCGGGAATCGAACCCAGGACCTTTGGCTTAGTACGCCAATGCTCTTAACCCATGAGCTATCCAGGAATCGTCCCGTGCCTAGGGTCATTCTTAACTCATATTTTAAGGCAGAGTCTGGGAGGGACATGCGAAAACCGTCAGCTACACATGAGTGATCAATAAAGATCAGATAACGCAGCCACCTTCGACTCGGGAGGATTTGTAATTGTCCCTAATGAAGCAAATAAATGTACACATCATATTGGTTAAATACTAGTTTAATATGACAAAACGGACTAGGTACTGTACTCTAATTTTAACCATACCTTATTAAAGAAGAATCTACCGTTTTCGAACATTTTCGTTGAGAGCCACAGCCAATTTAAAAAAAAATGTTTCCCACGTTATGTTACTTGCAGTTTTACAAACATATCTCACGAGATAATTTAAAGGACATAGTTTTTGTATCACATCATAAAAATTGACAAATTTTACGCACGTAAACGTGTTGGTTGTTTGTAGTAGAAAAAATTATCAAAAAATAATTCAAAGCACCAACTAAACAACATTACGAAGTTTAAAAACACTAATTTTACAATATTGTTGGGTAGTTTATTTCACACTTAACACGTTGATTATCATTAAAATCAACCAATATTTATATATATATCATAATTTGCTAAGCTATTGTCAATATTCATAATTAAATACAGGAGATAATTTTACTAGCGGTGGTCACGTGACATCGATGCGTAAAAAAAAAAAGAGGAATTACCGTCAGCAGTTAACAATCCAATAAACAAACGAAAGACGTAATTTTCCCGCGATCACGTGACGCTCACTCGCCAACCGAAGCCGAGGACGAACAGCGCGCGACTAAACCATTCCCACCAAAAAACACACACAATATTTTTTTTTATGGAAACTTTTCTTTCAAGGCAAAACTTGGCGGCCTGTTTCGTCTGCCACGTGGATGTAAATATACATAACCGCGATGCAGTAAGAGTCAGGTTTGGCGTAGAGTGGTACAAGTAACTCTTTTTGATGGTTAAATTAGCACGTTTAACGTAGGGGTAACCGGCCTCGTGGTGTAGTGGTCAGTGCACCTAGCTACGAGTCTAAGGGTCCCGAGATCGATTCCCGGTTAGTACCTCGGGTATTTTTCCTTAAAGGGGAGTTACCCCAACGGTTACCAATGTTTGGTTAATTAGGCTTAAGTTAAGTTAAAGTGCTTCTACTGGTTCCACCCCCTCATACTCACTATCATAATCATCAGCATCATCTCATCTCATAAGAGCCTCCACGGAAAGGATGTATGATTAGTACATTCGGGCGTTGTCTGGGCAACGGTATATTAATACTGGCTAATCTCTCCACAAATCTACTACAATTTCTGTCGCCCAGACGGGTAATATTATTATAACGTAAGGTTGATATATTGCTACTGCCTGTTTTTGGTCTATCTGCATATTTACACTGTTGGTTTAAAGATGAGGAAGTTATAATCTAGAAGAAACTTAGCAACATTTGCGTGGAGATATATAAATCATTTAGGGTGAAAAAAAACCACTCTCAGTACACTTGACTGGTATTCAAACACAGCTATTGCGGCAATTGGCAAGTCAGTCCATTGCCATAGTTATAGACATTAGCTTTTTTTTTAAGCACCGCGTCTTACTAACCGTTCGGTTCGCTCATGTACTAATTATGCTAATGGGCTAGGGATTGGGAAGGCTGAATTTAGAGGAAGTGAAACCACATTTGCGTGGAGGGAGAGTGGAAAACCATTTAGGAATAAAAACCGTTCACCCGATCGACATTTTAACCTTGATCTTCCCGTCCCATCAGTCCAGCTCAACACGAAACTAGCGCGTTAGCCACAGAGGTGGGTGCCTTTAGCTTAGTTGGTAACTTGTCTGCCTACTAAACTAAGGGTCCCAGGTTTGGTTCCTGGTGTGACAGAAAAATTTATCTTTGATGAAAGGTGAGTTTTCCCTGTCATAGTGATGAATAAACGGTATGAGAACTGGGTGTTGTGTCTGTTCTGGATTTAAATTAGTTTATAAGTCGTGTGCTGATATAACTGGTTAGAAAACCTTTTGGGTAAGTGTTTAAATTCACCTTGTTTCATAAGAAGAAAATAGAGAAACTATTGTAATCGTGAATTATATTTTTACCTCGAGATTATAATGGATTTTTTTTATGTTCCAAACTAAAAAAAAGTTTTAAAATTATTCTGTCTGTCTGTCTGTCCCTGGGGTTATCACTGAAACGGTTTAGTCAATTTCGTTCAAACTTGATATTTAGATGTTAAATTGTCATATCTCAAGGGAAAATCGTGATCTTAATTCTAGCTCTGAAATAAAGGCTAGTTTAATGGAGACTAATTTTTCTAAAATTCAATTTTTTTTCTAAAATAGTTCTAATAATTTTATTCAAATTAGATAGTTGGAAATTGTTTTAAGTGATAGATACACTATATTTTCTTTCTTTTTTTTCGTGAAGGGGGTGGGGGGGGGATGGGGATCTTCTGAGAGAAGTGTTTTAATAATAATTCTGATTTTTGATACATCAAAATTTTTTGAAAATCGCTTTAGTGATTTTGTTTAGAATGTGTATCTGAGAGGGCGTAGTGAGGGAGGCCTTTATATAATAAATATTACAAAATATTTTTTTTATTTTTGTAGAAAAAATAACGTAAGTGTATTTTATCGACAAGTTTTTGAAAATGTTGTTTCAAACTTTAATGAAGTCCATGGGAATATATATTGCACAATTTATTTTATTAGTTGTCCAGATATACAAATGTGTATAACAGTTATAATTTATCTTATACAATTTAAAAATTACGTTAAATTTGTTTACATCAACGTATAGTTTGGGCATCCTCATTTTGTTTAAAATTATTAATTAGAAGATTGGTGTGACCAACGATGTAAAATCTATAAATTCTTAAAAGCAATTACCAAATCATCTAGAGATATTGGTTATGTGTAATTTTTATTTTTTTTTTACTTTATAATAGTTTTCAAGTCTACATGATTGGCATCGCCACGTTTTGTCATTCATAATGCAAAACCAATTTCATGCAGTGCGTGGGTTTTTACCACGTTTCCTACCGGGAATTAGTTACCAAAACGTGTCCGAATCACGCATACAAGGTTCCGCATAGAGCGTTAACGCACACGATTAACGAAATTGTAAAACGTACGTGGCACGAAAGCAATTACATTGCGATGACGCTATTTTGTACTATACGTCTAAAAGAGTAAAAATTCATATATATAATATATTTTATTTAAATGGTATAAATTTTGACTAGATTATTTAAAGACCCATTATATATTTTAAAATTTTACTGTACTCATAATGATAATTTTCAAGCCAATGATTTCAAAACGATTTTTTTACCACCACGTCTTACTACCCATTCGTGTAATACGGCTATGTATTGATGAGGCTAATGGGATAGAGATGTTAAAGGTTGAATTTAGAGGAAGTGTACCTTGATTTTCGTGGGGAGAGAGAGTGAAAATCCATTTAGGGGAAAACCACCCCAAGTACACACGACTGGAATTGAAGCCTAATCTCCCACTCTTCGGCAGTCTAGTCTATTGCGAGAGTAGCGCGTTAGACCATGCTGGCAACCGAAGAGGATCAAAATTAGTTCATTCCCGGGATAATTTGAATGCTACCTCCTAATTTGAGTCCAAGTTATGACATCAATCTCACATGATTAATTACGCAAGTGGGCCCAACTATTTTTTTCAACCCGTAGAGTCTTTTAAAATTAGTATTTTTTATATAAAACTTTTTTTTTACCATCGGAAATATATATATACCTCATGGACCCGTTTTCGTCTGAAGCCGTCAATGAGTACGAGCCAGGAACTGAGTGTATAAATAGTTGCAGGTCTCCACCCCTTTGACTCCCCCTTCCTCCTCACCTATATCCCCCCTCAAACCCCCTCCAAACTCTCTCGCAAAACCAGCCAACGAACAGTCTCCTAATTCCTGCTTTTAGTACCCTCTTGTTGCACATTTCAAAACTTGAAAAACAACTCCTGCTTTAATTGGGGGCGGTGTGGGAGGTTAGGAAGGGGGAGGCAAAGTACAAATTACATACATTTTTACCAACCAAAAATGACTTTAAAGGTACGGCCACAGTTGTCATCCGTGTAGTACTTTCAGAAAAACGTGTGAAGAATTTTTAACTGTAAAGGTTTAATAGAGTTGTTGCTATCGGGTAGGAAAGCTTGTTGACTCTTGACATTAAATATTAGTTTATATGTGACATTATTCCGAATCTTTTTTTAACTCTGACCAAATGGGTTAAAAAATAGTAAAATAAAAAATATATTTACATAGGAGTGTTGTGGTTTAACATGTTGTGCCTTACTATTCAGTCGGCCCTTGTACTGCTTAACAGGCGTAGCGCCCCGTCTACTAGGAACGGTCTGACACTGTACAAATAGTTGCTCAGGCCGATCCTCGACTATGCGTGTCCTGCTTGGGGCCACCTGATGGACTCTTATATGAGGAGGATGCAGGCATTTCAGAGCAGGTGTCGGAGGATCATTGTGGACGAACCTTGGTACGTTCGGAATGTGACTCTGCACCGAGACCTGGATATGCCTACCATCAAGGACCACTTACGGAAACTGGCTGACGCAGTCCTTCTACTACAGACTTCCTGGTGCCAACAATCCTTTTATCCAGGAACTTGGGAATTACGTCATTGACCCTGGAGGGTGCCAACGACGTCCCAAAGCCCTGTTCGGATAAGCGAGAAGTGTCATACAGTGGTTTGGGAGGCTCTCACCCAGCCCCCC
>CABFWO010004393.1:11086-35669 GCA_902155825.1 Timema genevievae | reverse complement strand
TCCGTGAGCACGCTACTGATTAGTGTAGTCATCGGAAGGATTTGGTGTAGCCGTTTGCACTCAGGATGCCAATCCGAGATAGAATCCTACTGGAGTACTGATACGAGCTATTAAAGAAATGCTTTTGTTATTTTAAAATACGGCCAACACCAAAATAAATTTGAAGGGTAGGTATCAACAGGTCCTGAAAGGGTTGAAAATCTTTGAATATAAAGGTTAATAATTTTGAGATGCAATTAGTTTGTTTTCAACGACGTTTCTCGTGGAGTGTTATTGATCTGAGACCACAGTATATTCTTAGAGACATAGAACTATCCTTACTCACCTATTTAGCTCTCTTACAAGATTAAGGTCAGTCAGCCGCGTATCACCTATCTAACTATATTCCTTAAATGGTTTAAGTTAAAACACACTCTCATATAACCTGATTATACGTTCCTGCTACTTCGTTAGAAAATGGAAATACACACACATTTGAAAAATATTACATTATGATCACATAATTTAAATAATTTTGGTGGGCCTAATAGGCCTATAATATGTACAACAACAAAAATTATCTTATAATGCAAAAGTTGTATTGATTGTTATGAAAAAGACAAAAAATTCTAAGATTAATAGAGAAAAATAAAAAAAAACATGATCAACACTTTTGTGTTTAAGAATGACAACTAAATTAATAATATTAAGGATAAAATTCCTTGTTAATTTTTTTGATACAAATACCTTGTGTTATCGATAATATTCTTTCGATAAAATTACAATCTTGATACTTTCCTTCAGATAGTAGAAATGAGTTAAGGCATCAATAATTCTTTTCTTCAAATACTATATATGATTTAAAAACCATCAATTATTTTCTTCCAATACTAGTAATAAGCTAAAGCATCAATGCCTTTCTTCCAATACTAGTAATAAGTTAAAGCATCAATGCCTTTCTTTCAATACTAGAAATTAGTAAAAGCATCAATTCTTTTGTTCCAATACTAGTAATAAGCTAAAGCATCAATGCCTTTCTTCCAATACTAGAAATGAGTAAAAGCATCAATTCTTTTCTTCCAATACTAGAAATTAGGTAAGGCATGAGTTCCTTTCTTAAAATAATAGAAATGAGTAAAAGCATTAATTCTTTTCTTCCAATACTATAAATTGTGTAAAGCATCAATTCTTTTCTTACAATACTAGAAATGAATAAAAGCATCAATTTTTTTGTTCTAATACTATAAATTATGTAAAGCATTAATTCCTTTCTTACAATACTAGAAATTAGTAAAAGCATCAATTCTTTTGTTCTAATACTAGAAATTAGGTAAAGTATGAACTTACAATAACAGATAGTTCTCTTTTAATATCACATTTCTAGTCCAAATATCCTCATAGAGGATTGTACCCTCCACCATACTTGTGCTTCACTAATTGCGAATCTTGTAGCCAAACCAAGGATAGCTTGTGTAATCTGTTTGGAAGGAACATACGTTGCGGGCGTGTGTATGTGTGTGTGTTCGTGTAGGGAGTAACCAACCACCCCTACTACTACTACTACTACTACTACTACTACTACTACTAATATTACTACCACCACCCCCACCACCAGCAGCACCGGTCACAAATCAGGACGGGCGAGCCTGAACTACCAAGGGATGAAACGCAAAAGGCGAAGCGAAACCTCTAACCAGCATCCTTCCAGGGAATCCAAAACGTAGATATACTTGGCACCTGTTGCACTCTAACAGAGAAATCTACCGCCGGTTCACCCTTTAACCCCTGCCTCTACCTCCTCTCCACCTCTTTTCTCATCCATCCAACACACTTTCTCACGCGCGCGCGCACACACACACACACACACACACACACAAACTAATGTAGAGGAAGGGAAGGTGTGAGTATTTCTGCTTTCTCCCTCCTTTGCCTTACCATCATAATTTCTAGCAACACTCTCTGATGGCGTTTTCATTTTCCACACCCCACCCCTCTCTGGTCCACACCATTATTATACTAACATTTAAACAATTACTCCGAGTCGTAAACAAAAAGAGACGCCGCTTGAAAGTTAAACGATTATACAGTATGTTACCGTATCTTGTGGGACCTACCTCATCGGTGGACAGGGGACACGAAAACAATGGAAAAAAGTTCATTCAAACATGTGTCCTATTTTACTTTGTTTCCGAGATATACTCATGTTTGCACTCCAGTAATGTGGAGCTGCTCAAAATGACCACCCCTGCAACCTGAATACAAGCTTACAGTCGTTTCGTAGAATGCCGCCCTCTTTCAAAAATACCGGGTGTTTAGAACCTATAGAACAAACCTAGTCAACAAGGTCAAGAGATATCAAGTATGATATACAAACAGTTGAATGGAATCAGTCGGCTGTAGTTCGGGAGCAAAGTAAATTTGGGCACATATTTATACCCACTTTTTCATTGTTTTATTTTCTTCCTTCCGCCACTGAAGTGGGTCCCACATGTTACGGTACACCCTGTATAGTAGCGAGAGAAAAACTGGCGAGAATTTTTACTCCCCCCCCCCCCACACACACACTTTTTTCTTCTTTTTAATGGCTAGAAGTTGTTTAAATCACCTGGAAATGGTTTACTCTTTAATAATGTTGGTTTGTTTTCTAAAAAATAATGAATTAACCTTTTTAGGCGTATATTTAAAAAAATCTGGGCTTCTTAAGTGTACTGTATTGGTGGCCCTACAGACTAGGGTGAATGTCTCACCTGGTGTAGTTTTTCGGCGATGAAAATGGTAGGTGATCAGATTCTTGCTTGGTTTACTTAGGAAATGTTTATTTTTATAAATAGCTTACAGCCTTCCTTCCACGCAAATATGGCTACATTATCTCTAAATTCTACCTTTCTCACCCTTACCCAAGAGTACGAATGGGTAATAAGACGTGGATCACATACTATACGTACCAACTTACAAACTAGCTTAGATAATAGAATAGACATAACATCAAACCCCACTATGGTAAAGTCATCGCTGTGAAAGGTAATCTCTTAATTTCCTCAATAATTATATTTTGTACATTTCTGGATTCATAATTTATGACAATAGTAAGGTCTGAGATATAATTTCATAAATAACAACTGTCATATGAATTTCAGCAAGAGACGCCAACTTTGAAAGCTATACATTTAGCATACAAGCATGAATAAGTTTTTATCTACTACTAAAGGGTGGATCACGTAAAAGTAGCCCGCTCTGCGAAGAACCTACAGCCAATCAACGCGCGATTAGCCACACGCACAGTAGTACCTCCATTATCCTGTAGGGTCAGTCTCGCCGGAAGACAGAGGCTGTATCCGAATAGTCTAGAAGTTCCTTTGAAGGATCCTATAGCTTTAGACTTGATGAATTCACACTGTTTCTTATTTACTCTATGGAATTAGGAACTAGGAACACTTTTACGGAAAAAGAAAATTAGAAAAGAGAATTATATTTATCCACCAAAGAGCATAAGAATCAAATTAATTTTCAAAGACCTGGATTAAAAAGTAAATATATTTACTTATAGCTCAGAAATTATTGGTTACATAAAAACATATTTTAAATAAAAGTTTTTTTATCTTTAATAGTGCTACAACATTATAAATATTGGTTTTTTCTCAAATAGCAGCGGGGAAGTGATCAAAATTGGAAATTTTTCCCCATGTGACGTACCCTCAAAATCATTTTCATGAGAAATTAAGAATTTTCATATTGTTTATGAAGATAAACAGTGCCCAGATATAAAATTTAATCAAACTCGTTAGAACGAGTTTTGAGAAAATAGATTTTTTCTCTCTTTTTGCCCTTCAGTAGAATATCCTTAAATTTATTGTTTATATATCAAATTCCAAAAACTCCTCGGGCGTGAGGGAGGGAGGGGACCTGATGAAGCTACCAAGTTTTAGCACAATCGGTAGAATAGTTTCAATTCAAGTCTGAGGTACGGGTGGTTGTGTGGGAAGACAGGCAGTGATTTTTTTTAGTACCGCGTCTTACTACCCGTTCGGCTATACGCTTAAGTACTAATTAAACTAAATTACTAGGAATTGGGAAGGTTGAATTTAGAGAAAGTGAGCCCGCATTTGCGTGGAGGGAGGAAAACCATTTAGGAAAAACCACCCCCAGTTCACCCGACCGAGATTCGAACCTCGATCTCCCCGTCCTCGGTGGTCTGGCTCAACACGACTGGCGCGTTAGTCAACTACGCCACCGAGGCGGGTGACAAGCAGTGACGATCACAATACTTTCTCTCCAAGGTGTCGAGGGAAAGTAAAAAAAACACAACTTAGTGGTTAAGAATTCTAAGGCCTTCTATGTCTCTAAACACATGTATGCTCTTAAAGGCACACAAGCTTCATAACCAGGCAAATTAAAAAGTAATTTGAAAACTGATTTACACACCTCCTCTAATTCCAGAGAGAAAAGTTTCGTAACAAAAGGACGTAGATCACACTGGTTTCGTAGTAACAGTTTTAATTGTTTTAACAATGTGCATTTATTTAAAGAGGCTAGGTGCGTGGGACTAATGGCCTTGGAAATTAACAGATGTGGAAATGGGGGGTAAGGGGGGGAGGTGAATTAAAGCTTGGTTACAGTCGGTGGGAATTATTTCAAAACCACTGAATTACACATCGAAAACTTAATGAACTTGAATAAGGAAATATCTTTTCGGAACATTTGGGGTGAACATAATTTAAACAAACTAAGAAGGTAACTATCGGGAACTACTTTTTAAAACAGTGAGCAGCGGAATTATCTCATGAAAATAACTGGAGGAACCACTTCACGACAGGTACTGGTGGAACTGCTTCAAACGCGTATATAGTTGAACTAATTCATGACAAAAACTAGTTGGAACTACATCATGACAGTAACCAGTGGAATCACCTCATGGCAATAACTGGTGGAGCTATTTCATGAAATAAACTAAGTGTGAACTACTTTTTGACAGTGACCATAGGAAACTACTTAAAGAGTAATTATCAGGAACTACTTCAATATAGTAATCATTGGTAACTACTTTAAGACATTAACTAGCGGAACTACTTCATGGCAGTAACTAGTAGGAACTAATTCAAGAGGGCAACCCGTGAAACTACTGTACTTCATGGCAGTAACTAGTGTATCTACTTAAACACTAGCTAACAAAACTGATTCAAAATAGTATAATTATCAAAACTAATTGAAGACATTAACTCAAAAATAAATAAAACACTATGTTCTCTAATTCAAGATGTTATTTAAGGTATTATAGTTTTTGTTAGTAATCAAATGTTTACTTTTGTTTACAAACCCTTTATGTAGCCTGTACTTTAAATCTTTTCGGAATCAGTTCTGAGATTGTCGTTGTACGCCTACCTCCATGAATGATAGACAGTTGTTCTAAGAAAGTGATATTACGTCCCACTTGCAAGCTGATTGCTCGAAATAAATAACTATTGTAGACTTATTCTAGGAACATTCATAAAGGTATTAAGACGTTCACAATATTGGTTCGTCATATGTCTTGCCACGTGAGGTAAATGGAATTGGTCGAATGAACATTCAAAATGACTTCAGAACTAAATATAATTAGCACGCTCAACGCAACGATTGTTAATAATTCACTCCAAAAGATCGGAATGAAAAGAGATTTACAGATAAAATGTACTTGCATTATCATGGAAAGGAGATGGAACCACCATTGTGAAAATATGTTGTTATTTTTGTATCACATATTACTACCCATTAGGTTTATCTATATACTTACACTGTTAAGGTAGGAGATAGGGAGGGTATGATTTGAAGGAAAGACGCCATTATTTTCTTTGCGATAGTGTGGAAAACCATTTCGGAAAATAAGATCATGGATCACGCGAATGTGATTTGAACCGACACTAGTAATACAATATAATTTAGAAGTGGTCCGACACGTTAGCTCATTTGATAGCGTGTTTGAATACTGAGCTAGGGGTCCGATGTTCGATTCCCGGCATTGGTGAAATGTGGTTTACCCCTTTCAAAGTATTGAAATAACGGCAGGGGGCTGGATTTTGTGTTTGTTCGCTATTTAAGTTTGTCTACAAGTTGTGTGATGATATAATCAGTCAGATGGAAATCTACCCTAATGTTTGTGACTCCAAAATTGACACAAACTAAAATAATGAGAGCTATAAATGTATTATGATAGTACAAAAATTAAGCATTAAAATCGAAGCAAATTTTAAGGAAATTTGGTTCTATATCGAATAAAATAAGATAAAATAATATGCATCAGGGCATTGTTCGCGCTTTTTTTTTAGCAGCGCATTCTACTACCCATTCAGGTTATACGCTTAAGTACTAATTACACTAATGGATTAGGAATTGGAAAGGTTGAATTTTGAAGAAAGTGAGCCCGCATTTACATGGAGGGGGGAGTGGAAAACTATTTAGGGAAAACCACCCCCAGCTACCCCAACCGAGATTCGAACCTCGATCTCCCCGTCCTCGGCAGTTGATCTCAACACGACTAGCGCGTTAGCTAATTACGCCATCGAGGCGGGTATTCGCGGTCTTGAATCATACTTAGATGTAAAGCGCAATATTATTGATAGAAACAACTAAGCCCGTTTTTGTGTTCAAATGGCCCAAGGTAGACTCTCGCTATAGACCAGACTGATGATGACGGAAAGATCGAGGTTTGAAACCTAGCAGTGTGTATTGAAGGGAATTTTTTTCATAAATGGTATTACACTTTCCCTCCATGCAAATGCGGGTAAACCTCCTCAAAATTCAACCTTCCTCTACACTAACATTACATCCCTACCTTATATATCACTGTTAATAAAGAAGCCACAAGTTTGGGTAGCCGCATGGTCTAACGCACTACTCTAACATTAAATTAGACTGCCGATAGCGGGTAGATCCAAGATTCTACTCTGGGTCGGGTGAAGTGAGTGTGATTTTTCCAAAATCATTTTCTACTCCCTCTCTCTCTCTCTCCACGCAAATGTGGACACACTTAATCTAAATATAACCTTCCTAACCCCTAATATTTTTATTGTAATTAGTGCATATAACCGGAACGGTTAGTGAGAAGAGGTGGTAAAATAAATCCAAACCAATAAAGAAGCCCAAATTATACCAAAGTTACATTTTTCAGCCATACTGTGAATCAAATCCGGGACCCTTAATTCAAAAGACATTCTAAAAGCTGAGGATGTTACTCAGTTTGTAGCGTAAGTTCGATAGCCCTTGTGTTAAAAACAATAATTTAAAAAAAAGAAAACAATTCTTTCCCCTTTTCCCACACACTGGTGTTATGGATTTCATAAAGGAAGAGAAAAAAACTCTATTGAAAGATTACACAGTATCCCATTTTAGAAATTAATAGTGTTATTTTTGGGGCTATTTTATCGTTACATAAAGCGCAATTTTTACGGTAAATTTAACCATTCTTAACCAATATTTCCTCCTTGGAAAAAAAAAATCCAACTTCCCAACAGACGAAGATAAAAAAAAAGTAGAAAAGTCTAATATTATTTTCTCCGGTAGCAATTTTTCTTTGAAGAATTCTCACTCCAACTTTTGAAGCGACGCCGAACCAACTTTTCTTATTATTTTGTACCCATTTTACTGAATGCTGTTGCAACTCTTGTGTTTCCCCTCGCACGCCACATTGATTCTGAAGTGTTTCTATCGAATTTAAAAAAATAAACTTTTAGAGAGCAGAATTGTTTCCTACCACAAGTTTTTCTTGGGGTTTTATTGAAAATTTCGACTCTTCTTCTTCTTTGTGTATGTGTGGTATTCTATTGACTTTTCGTCTGTGTCCATTATCTTGAAAATAGTTGAGATTGGGTTACCAACCATATAACATTGGAGTTATTTCTTTTTCTGTGGATGGATGAACTTTGATAACTCCCAAAAAAGAGATAAGTTAATACTTAGTCAACCATATTTTCATCATAAGATACATTTACATTAGGTTTATTAATATTCTTGTTGCCCTATTTGACGCATATTATAATTCCTGCCACTAGGCTATGTCGTTGGGTAATAGGTAGGTTTGAATCTTGGTTGGGTGAACCGGGAGTAGTTTTTCCTAAATAGTTTTCCACTCTCCCTCCACTCAAATGTGGGTTAACTTCCTCTAAATTCAACCTTCTCAATTCCTATAAAAATACGTCTCGTGATATTTGTGTCTCTTGTAATAGGTATCTTATCATTAAATTAAGCTAGTTTGTAAATAGATGGAGACGCATATGTTTGGTAGTGAAAGTTAGCTTCCCCTAACAAAAATCGTTATTTCATCCTTTAAATAATCTGATAGAAAATAAAAACTTGGAATAAAAATGAAAAATAAAGTAAAGTGTATTAAATATACAACCCATACTTTCCTAAGAATTTTGATAAATATCTAATAAACAAATATAATTCTAATTTTCTTAAGGGATTTTGAAAAAATTTTGTTTTTGTTTTCGTCCTTTCATTCATATATAAGATAATATTTTTCTTTAAATCCCAAACTTTTACATAGGTGCACATAAATAGATGCAAATAGACATTCAGACACATGCCCAAATCAACGAACGATTTGTAACCGAATTTACGGGTAGGTTAACTGGTAAGTAATTTATAAAAACAATCCTCAAAGCATCTTGTTGATATTCGAACACCAAAATCCCTATTTATACCGAACAGAGTATATATTAGTGATTTTTATTTGCCTAATACAAGCAAAATAAAAAAATAGACTTAAACTGTGGTAAAAAGAAACTTAAAAAAAATACAAGCAATTTTTTGCGGTCAACATTGATCATATTTTACTATTTTATTATGATATTCTATATATTTTGATAATATCTATCAAGAGTGACAGCTGCAGATAACATAACTTGACGTATGCATGCAAAAATGTAGCTCTTCAGTTTGACTTCTATATGAAGGAACACTTTTTAATAGTTAAAAAAAGTTAATAAACAATTTCCATATACTTATACCTCAAGTCAAATGATATGCAGGTGTTACTTTTGATAAATATCATCAAAACCTATAAAAAGCCACTAATAAAACAGTAAAATGTAATCAATGATGACAACAAAAAAGTTTTTATTCTCTAAAATAATTATTTCTACCAGAATCCTACGATATTATTTATTCGTTCAGATAAGATCCTAGATTTAAGTTAGTTTGTAAATCATGTGTTGGTAAGTATAGAATGATCATTTTAAATATTTCAATAAAAATAAATTAAACTTGGTATTCGTAATCCGTTCATACTGGATATTTTAATTTAAAAAAATAAAAGAAACTGGTTGTGGGAAAAAATTATTGGTGCGGCTATTAATATTTCTAATTACAGGGTACCTTTCGTTTGAAATACGACTTACAACTCTATGGGTCGAAACCTAATGCAATAACGTAGGAATCTTTGAGTCGTCCATTTTGGGGGTGGTTGTGGGGGTCGGGGGGGCGANGGGCGAGGGGATGGTAAGGTGGAGGGTAAAGTGGGTGGGGGGCTCGATGTGAAAAGATAAACCATAGTGCGTGGCGCTAATGAATTTTATCGGCGCGATATGCAAATTAGATTACAGCTGGAAGCGGTTGGTTTTGGAAGGAATCTGATGTTGGTGTCTCTCAGCCATTGGTGAGCCAAGAACATTGCTCAAGGAGAGATCTAGTACAGAGGGACAACTGTATATGTCACATCCTTATGGATGCGCCGAGGAGGTATTTTTTTCTTTCTCATCCAGAGAAAGTATTGACAATCGTGAAAAATGTGTTAGCCTACAGCAGGTATCTTCAACCTTTTAAGATCAAAGGTCCAAAGTTTCTGTCTCTTGTTGGCTCGCGGGCCGGAATACTGTACCGACAATATTAGGATTGAATAAGAATTAAAATATTCTTATTATCTCATTCTTTAACACTTATATCCACTTCAAAGATTAGGGTCTCTTGTAAAGTATGTTTTCTGTTTTTTTTCCCTATTTTTTTTAAATTTCCCATTGTACATTTGTATAAAAACGTAATAATGTTCTTCATGTTAAAAGCAAAAATCTTTTATAAAATAACGTAAGATACGTAAATAAAATATCTATTTTTTTATTAGTTGATTATATAACATTTATATTTGTATTTGTAATTTTTTTCTCTTGAAATAATTTTATATTGTTCATAAGCCAGTGGGCTGCCAAAAATATTATCGCGGGATGTCAGTGGCCCGTGGGCCACGAGTTGAAGACATATGGCCTAGCGATTATGATCGAGCTTGGACGTTTTATCCAACCCAACTATGAAAAGTTTAAATTTAAAATTCTCTATGTCTTTACCCAGGGCTATAGCCGAAATTTTTTAATGGATTTCATTCAAGCTTGATATTTGGATATAAGAAAATGCATGATTTTTACTTTTTTGGTGTGTTTTGGTAAAGTTTTTATGCTATTTTTACTATTCAGCCTTTTGTTTTGTGTTTCGACCATGTCCCAGTCCCGTGAGTGACGGATAAACGGGGGCCCACTGTACTTTAAATAGTTGATTTTCATGATCTTTGGATACTCTTGGACTTGAAATAATCATATAAAGGAATAAATATGAGAAAAAAAAAAGCCACAAAGATTAACTAAAGGAGTCTTTGTGTTTAAAGTTTGGCTGTTTAGTTACTAGTGAAACGCTTGCTGTTTAGTAGTGAGATGTTAGCTGTTTAGTAGTGAGGTGTTGGCTGTTTAGTAGTGAGGTGTTGGCTGTTTAGTAGTGAGGTGTTGGCTGTTTAGTAGTGAGGTGTTGGCTGTTTAGTAGTGAGGTGTTGGCTGTTTAGTAGTGAGGTGTTGGCTGTTTAGTAGTGAGGTGTTGGCTGTTTAGTAGTGAGATGTTGGCTGTTTAGTTAGTAAGACGTTTTCAGGTGATGTTTTCACTGCGTTTCTCTAGGCTAAGGACATTTGTAGACCATGTTCTGATCAAAATAACCCTCGTATATAAAATACATGTTAAATACAATCAAAGCTTTAAAATTAACTCTGAATATATTACAAGATTGCAAAGCTCACTCTGGTAGTTACGTTCACTGTTTTATAATTTTATAATCAAGTGGGTTTTAACTGAATTGGTGATCACGTGGGCTAAGGAATAAATATAGTCTGCTGTTGTTTTCCGAAGAAGGGGAGGTTGGGGTTCGAATCTTGGCTGGGTGTACTTAGGGTGGCTTTTTCCAAACTGTTTTATATTCTCTCTCCATGAAAATGTAGGTACACATGCCCAAGTAAACACCAGCTCATATTAGCTTTAATATTGAAGCGTACCCACAATTTTAGTGGAGGGGGAATGGAAAACCATTTAGAAAAAAAAACACCCTTAATAAATCCGACCAGGGTTCGAAAGCCGATCTCCCTGCTATCGGCATTCTAATCTATTGAGAGAGTGACGCCTTAGACCATGTGGCCACCGAAGCAAGTAGCTCGATATTGTTCATGGAAATTATAACAGTTATCCAACACTAGATAGTAACGACTTTAGAAATGAACATTAAATCCTGGTCCCACGTTAAACGAAACATATGTGCGAATTTAAACTCCGCGATCCATAAATTTCACCTTCTCTGTAATCCTATCAGACCGTGCAGACGGAACATAGTTTATAACGTCGCGTGGTCTGCTCTGCGATAGTGGAATTACATAATGTTATCTGTGGAATTTGTGTCCACGCTTGCCTTTCCAAACCTCGAAATAAAGAATCGAATCACGGTTATTCAGAACAATATCAAAGTTTATTTATTTATTAACGTTGGTTATGTACACCCCGCCACTAGTTCAATCGTTATATCATCACACTCTCCGTAATGCCTTTAAAAACATGACGCGCTGTTGAGCACTTTAATTAGCATTCGTTATATTTGTTGATACAATTTGTGATTAAAGTGTAAGCACATAAAGGTATGAAGTAATCCGTATTTAAATAATAATCATTATCATGATAATATATCTGCCATGAAATTTATAATTAAAATCCCTAGACACTAATTAAATTATAGTTTTTGCTTGGCTTGTGCTATAGCAAACAAATTTTATTTTTTTAAATTAAAACATTAACGTTGTCAACATAAACCTGTATTTGTGTGTGTGTGTGTGTGTGTGTGTGTGTGTGTACGTTTTATCGCAAGAGTTACGAACCGATTAATCTAAGTAGTAAGGATGAGAAGGGTAAATAATGGAATGAACACTGGGAAAATCTAATCTGGAAAACCGTCCCTAATGCACCTTTTCTGTATTCGAGCTCTACTCTTTCAGTAACTGGCAACCAAGGGAAGTGCAAGACTTACACCTTAAACTGCTAAACCACTGATGCGTGTTGTATGCTTAAAGGATATGATATATTAAATTAAATTCAAAATTAAGGTTATATTTTTGGGACATTGTACCCGCATTCGCGTTAAGGAAGAGTGAAAAACAGTTTTTGAAAAATCACCCTCAGTACACCCGACTGAGATTCGAACCTAGGTCACCTCATCATAAGCAGTCAACCTGCGAGAATAGAGCGTTAGACTGGTCACCAAAGTGTGTTTTAGATAGTTAATACTAATTCTAATTTATCATTAATAGACCTTTGCAACATGGTGTGGAATAAGTTCCGGTTAAGGCTAGTATGTTTATATGTAGTTTTTGTTTTTGCGTTACGTCTTAATACCTGTTAAGGTTATACGCTTATTCATTAATTAATCTAAGAGCTAGGGATTAGGATAGTTTAATTTAGAGGATGCTTACACGAAACACATTAGCACTTTTTAAATGAAAGTATGGTGCTTTTTTTTTTACAATTTTTAAAAATATAGACAAAATTTTGCTATAATATTTTGATATGTTTAAAATTATCTTAATCAGACACCCTAGCTCAGTCAGTGGCATGTCTCCCTACTGAGCTATAGGTCCTGGGCTCAATACTCAGCATGGATGAAAAATATATATTTAATTAGATGTGGGTTTCCCCCCTTTCATAGTGATGAATTAACGGCCGGGGTGATGGATGTTGTGTCTGAGAAAAAAATTACGTTTGTTTTATACTATTTTTAGCACCACGTCTCATTACCCATTTGGGCTACACGCTTATGTACTAATTATGTTAATGGGTTAGGGATGAAGGATAAATTTAGAGGAAGTGTACCCACATTTGCATGGAAAGAAAGTGAGAAACCATTTAGGAAAACCCACCCTTAGTACATCTGACCGGGATCGAACCACGATCTCCCCGTTATCAGCAGTCTAGTATATTGCGAGAGTAACGCTTTAGACCATGCGTCAAACGAAGCGGGTTGTTTAGAAGTTGTGTGCTATTATAATAATTTGGTTTAAAAAAATACTCGTTAAATACCTTGAATAAAAAATGTAAACCTGTATTTGTGTATAATTGTTTATCTCTCTTTGGTTAAAAATAGCTTGATTCTTACATAAGTGGTATGGGGCAACAAATAGATATAAAGCCGGGACAGGGGTCGTTCTAAAGCTCTCACCGTGTTGTGAAAGGGAAAAATAAACCTTTATGTTAAAAATTAAACACCGAAAGCACAAAATGTATGGAAAGTTGATAGCCTTTGACGAGTAAACCTTCAACTAGGAATTCAAGGCCTCGTTCTATTAAACTTTCCCCGATAAAATGTTTTTAATTTATTTTAGATCGATAATACGAAGCTATAGCTGAAACGATCTATCAGAATATTGATCATTTTAACAAGGGGCCATTCTGCTATTTAATTAGTTTGTGCTATGGTTGGCTGCATGATATCACTAGGTGCACTGTAAGAGATTTGGTTCGTGTGCAGACTTTATGCTCTGGGTGCTAGCACCCATTACAGATGTCCAGAGTTCTCACTTTATTTAAGAAGTGGTATTTTATTTCTAAATGCATCTCAGGCCAAGATAGAGCCGAAAGGTATTAGCATGAGTTTATAGATGAAAAAACCTTGAATTTTAAGTTTTATGATTAAAGAAATTAAAGAAAGGTGTAAATTGGTACTTTTGAATGACTTTTAACTTCAAGAAAAAAAGTAAAATTTTCAGAATAAAAGTAAATATCAAGAAATACACAGTTAGACTTCCTCAAACAAATAGTCATTTCTTAACATGACCATAACAGAAAATTTCAAGATTATTGATAATTGTTTTAGTGGCTTTCAAGATTCAAAACTGGCATTCCCGAAAATAATAAAGCCGTATAAGAATAATTCCCTTGAAGAAGTAGATTGAACTCTTACGGTGATATTGAAGAGGACACGGAGAAAAGGTCAGGGTTTTTGCAGTTTCCATGGCAAACATTTTTTTTCCGACCAAATAAATCAAATATTTCTCCAGTTGAAATATAGAGTTTAATTTTCTACACATGGTGATTTAATCGGTTGTTAAATATCTGTCAACAGCGTCCTGAAATTTGTTGATAACTTTTTCTCTACATTTATAAAGTTTCTCATCAAATGATAGTAATATGCTGATGATGGATATTCAAGAACTGTTATAATTACCATGTGTATAAATATGAACTTTATGTTTATACTGGATCAATATTTGATTTATTTCACTAAAACAAATTGTTTGCCTTAAAAAACGGCAAGAACACACCGACCTTTTCCCGCGTCCCCCTTCCATCCCACCCTTAAGTGAGAACACGTGATACATCTATATTTAAAAATAATCTGGCGTGCTTCTTCCGGGTAAATGTCAGATTCCAAAACTGTTCCAGCGGGGGCAGACCTTGTCCTTCATGTACGACGGGTAGTTTCTAGCACGCTTCCAGTTGATCCGTAAAGTAATAAACTGATGTAGAACTCTCCCCCCTTCCCCCTCTCGGTATCCTTCATGTTTGACTATCATATTTCCCGGTCACATAGCTGAGGTATAAGGTTGGAGAGAGAGAGAGAGATGGGATAAAGGGAGGGGCATTAGAGACTCATAAAGAGCGTGTTCGGAGGTTAAGACGTCCAGAAGTTCATTTCCTCACCGGTTAGGGTGTGGGGTAGGGCGTGGGTGTGTGTGGGGGGGACAATGATTGATGCTTGCCTCTTTATTACATCTTGTACCCCCCCGTGGCATGGCCCCGTGTCTGACGGGGGGGGGCCTTCTGAGGTGCATACGGAATCTCCCGAGGGGCTCCAGTGTAGAGCCGCATACGTCATAGTTTTAAGGGGATGGAATCAGTGGCGGCTCGTGGGTTGTTGCTAGGGATATTCCCGATTGAAGGGGATACTATTAAATGGCCCCTTCCCTTTCATTACTAAGCTTACCCTTAAAATCCAATGGACTCACTTCGGTGGTCGAATGGTCTAAGGCATCTATCTATCTCTGAAGGAAGTGGTTGGAAACCTTTTAGGCCCAGATTGACCTATATTTATTTATTTATTTATTTATTTAGCGCAGGGTCTTACTACCCGTTCGGGTTTTACGCTCAGATTGACTTATAAACTTATCAAAGGTCCCGCAATCGTGCATTGTTTCTCCTCTTTACTGATGTTTTTATTTGTCTATACGTCTTATATTTATTTCTTGAATTCAATCTTTCCTCAAATATGAATCGGTGGCTGCATGGTCTAAGGTGCTACTCTCTCAGTAGACTAGACTGCCGAAGAAGGGGAGATCGAGGCTCGAATCTCGGTCTGGTGTACTTAGGGTGGTTTTCCTAAAATGGTTTTCTCCTCTTATCCCTCATAAACGTGGGTACATTTCCTCTAAATATTATCTTTTAATCCCTAAATATATCAGCTTAGTTAGTATATAAGCGTATAGCCCGAACGGGTAATAAGATGCGGTGCTAAAAACAAATCTTTCCTTAAATATTTATTATGTTCCCACCATCTAGAAATAAATACAGAATAGATAAAATATACATTTTCATATTAAAATATTCAAGTTACTAATGACATGTTTGATTAATGTAATTTTAGTCGCACTCAAATGATATTTGAGAGTATTTGATATATTTGCCAGACGAGAGGACTTTAAGATCGACTTTCAATAAGTTGACCTTGGTGGTCTTGGGGTAAAGTGTTCGTGGGTTCAAACCCAGGCTTTGTTGACGGATTTTTCTTGTGTGATAAAAACATAACTTCCTTCGGAGGGGAAGTAAAGCCATTGAAATCGATGTTGATTGTGGAATGTAAAATAACCTTGGCAAATATATGAAAATACTTTTCCCCGCAAAATTGTTAAGCCCTTTCACTCTCGCTCATAGAAATTTTCGTGTGCAAATATAATCAGTCGGTTCAGAAAGTACACATTAAATAAGTAACCTCAAATAAATAAATACAATTAAATACTTTTAATGACAATGTAATTTTCTTACACTATCGACGAAAAATTATCGAGAGATCGACCTCTGGTCTAAGGAACCTCTCTCTCTCTTTCAATCTACCGGTTGGATATACCGAGGCTGTTTTTTTTTAAACGGTTTCCCACCATCCCACCACGCAAATGCGGGTATATTCACTTTAATTATAACTTCACCATCCATAACACATTAACGTAACTTGTAGATAAAAGAACCATACATAACGTGTAGCGAAAAATGATGGTAAAAAGAGAAGCCGATGCACAAACTACCTTATTGTGTGTGTGGTTGGTCCATTGGATGGTGAAGAGGAGGGAAGTTTACTAGTACAGTCCCGTCAATTATAACTAGTCCTGTAAACAAATCGATGTGTGTGTAGTAAGTTTGAATTAAGTATTCCCCTCTTACTACTATGACTAATAGGAGTAGGAATAAGCAATCTGTAGTCAAAATTTAATTTAATTTAATTTTTATTTTTTCAGTGACTGCAATCGTCACTCCCTTACTTACAGGTTTATGTTTTTACTTTTTATATCTCTTGACCAGAACTGTGGTTGACCGGAATTGTCGCGACACCAATAAGACGCGGTGCTAAAAGAAAAATACAAAAATAAGTAGGTAAAGCTTTTATCGATAAGTGAACAGAAGTGAATTAAAAATCTAGGCTCACTTATTTGACCAAATGTCATATCTTTTTACCTTCTTTAGTTTTTACCCAGAAACATCGGTATACCTAACAGCTTTATACCTTTCCCTGTCAAGGCCAAATAATCCTATCACAAACACCAACGAAATGCTTTCACACTAGTTGCTTTTATGAAAAAAATGAAATATCATACTTTTATACTTTTCTCTAAATGGTCTGTAAAAATAGTAATTGTATTCTAAAATAAATTCTAAAAAACAAAAAAGTAATTTTGTACTAAGAAAAAAGTGGCAAATATATAATAATTATTAGCCTCCAGAATTGATACCTTGTTTCAATTCTAGATGGAATTTTAAATAATATAGAATTAGTTTCGTTGTAATACACAAATTAAAACAATCCTGTTATTATTATTAGCACCACGTCTTACTACCCGTTCGGGTTATACTTACTTACGCTAATGTTCAATGGTAGGGTGATTGTGAGATGAAATGGAGGACCTACAGTTTAACGTGGAATCCGAACCACGATAGAGGCCTGGCATTCCTCACATTCACAAGTTGTGATTAATACACGTCTTGTCAGAGGTGAAGGAAGGGTTTGGCAATCAGATAAGTCTGTGCTGGGATCGAGGATTGAACCCCGGACCCTCAGCACAGAAGTCTGACACCTTACCCCTAGACCACCAGGTCATCAAAAATCCTGTTGTTTAGGCCGGGGGAGGGGGGTAGAGGGGAGCAATCAATTACTAAACTGTTGCTGTCTTAGGTTAAGGAAGTTTGTTATTTATGTGATAATTAAACGCAAAGCTGAGGAAGTTCCCTTTATACTCGTTAATTAAAAGAATAAGATAGATTCATGGTGCAATCTATAAAAAAAGACCTACGCCAAAACTATATTTTAAGTATGTAGGCCTTGATTAACTTTTAGATTAAAAATATATAGCAAAAATAATGAAAGTCTATTTCCATTTTACCATTTGCCTAAATTGTTTTGCTTCGAGCTTTATAACTATTTTCTCTCGTACTTATTCTGCTCTTCCATTTCTCCTATTTACATCGCCTTCCAGTAATTTCATCTGGAGTTATTTTTCACGCTACACTTTCCTCTCGTCGCATTATTTAGTTCAAGCAAGAAATAAATAAACCCTTTCTTAGCAGACATAGTGTTTTTCTTGTTAGCAATTGGAGTAGGATTGATATAGCCATGACCTTATCTAAAGGTCATTATATAATATAATTGTATTCCAACCCGCTTCAGTGGCCGCAGGAATACAAAATGGTTTACCACTCTCTCTCCACGCAAATGTAGGTAATCTTCATCTAATTTCAGCCTTCCTCATCCCTTCCCCAGTAGCGTATGTAGTACGTAGGTGTGTAACCCAAATGGGTAGTAGAACGCGGCGTTAAAAAAATGCCAAGCTATATGCTTATTCCGCAGCTATCACTTTTGATGGGCTGTGTCAAATCTAAAGATTATAAGTTAAATATTGTTAAATTTTATCAATAATGGTGCGAAAAAAAATTCAAATAATTTATATATATATATATGTATATGTAATAATAATATGATACGATAGTCGTACCATCACTGGAATAAATCTCGGTCAATTAATAAATAATATTGAATAATTCCTCTTGCTTCCAACTTCTTTTTGATGTTTTGGCTGTAGTAAATGGTTACCCGCCTCGGTGGCCTAGTTGGCTAACGCGCTAGTCGTGTTGAGCTCGACCGCCGAGGACGGGAAGATCGAGGTTCGAATCTCGGTCGGGTGAACTGGGGGTGGTTTTTCCTAAATGGTTTTCCACTCTGGCTCCACGCAAATGCGGGTTCACTTCCTCTAAATTCAACCCTCCCAATTCCTAATCCATTAGCGTAATTAGTACTCAAGCGTATAACCCGGACGGGTAGTAAGACGCGGTGCTAAATATTATTATTATTAGTAGTAAATGGTTTCACACAAATGGTTTTACACTCTCCCTCGATGCTAATTTGGTTACACTTCATATAAATTCAACCTAACCTCATTCCTAGCACATTTGAGTAGTTAGTTCATATGAGTATAACCCGAACGGGTGACTAAGACACGATGCTATTTTAAAAAAAATGAAGCTTGTTATGAATTTGTAGTATGTTAAAAAAGATCCATCACTCCTTTACAACTAGTAAAAATATTGCATTCAATTGTGTTTTTTTTTTTTCAGAATCACATCTTACTACCCGTTCGGGTAATAGGCTAAATACTAACTACGATAATGGTTTTAGGGATTAGGAAGGTTATATTTAGAGGAACTGTACCCACATTTTCATAGAGATAGAGTAGAAAACCACTTTGGAAAAATCGCCCTCACTACACACAGCCGTGATTTAAACCTCGATTTTCCCATCATCGGCAGTCTAGTCTATTTCGAGAATAACTCGTCAGATAATGCGGCCACCGATGCGGGTAATTTTCTTGTTTGCCTGTTGGTTGAATATAAGTTATATAACTTCTGCTTACAATGCTAGAGGGCCTGGTTTCAATTCCAGGTACAGGTAAGGTTTATCTATTCTCGTACAGGTGTTTCCTCTCAAATAATGTCTAAAGGGCCGTTTTATTCCCACCGCACAGACATGAGGGAAGTGGAAGGTCCAGTTCAGAGATGTTCAAACTTACAAGACGGTCAAATAGAAATAATTAAAAATATTGGTTAGCCAAAGTCTTTTATTCATTAATTTTCTTTCCAAATTCATTAAGAAACGTATAACAAACACACATAATTAACTGACATGACTAAGTTTAAATACATTGAGAATACAAAACAACCATAAAGATATTACACTGTATATCATCGCTAGGGATCTGCATGGTTAATTTTGGGAAACAGCCTTATTATTCTCTCGTTTCCGTGTGGTCAATCTCCCCTAAAATATAATACAGGTTTCACAACGCTGTTTAGTCGAGGTTGCCAGTAGATCCTTACTAACCCAGCACACCACCTTTAGATATGGCTGAGAGCGAGGAAATTTGGCAACAGTTAACTGAGAGAGAGCGAAGATAAGGCTTTTCTCCATAAGACCTACAGTTCCCTCAGCAATGTTATTGGGTGTAGCGGGGATGTCAAGTTCCTCCACAGAGATAATTAGTCCGATAACGATGGTCGAGTTCCTCCACGGAGATAATTAGTACAATAATGATAGTCGAGTTCCTCCACGGAGATAATTAGTCCGATAATGATGGTCGAGTTCCTCCACGGAGATAATTAGTACGATAATGATGGTCGAATTCCTCCACAACACCTCAATGAAGGGATTTATAAGTTCTCCGAGTGACTTGGGGGACGGGGGAGTCGAGTTCCTCCACGGGGATAATTAGTCCGATGGCAACGGTCGAGTTCCTTCACGACACCTCAAGGAGGGAGATCTTCGTACAGTAAATTACAAAATTAAATAAGAACGAAATTTGTTAACGGATGAAAGGTTAGGTTAAGTTAGGTTGGTTAAGAACCATACGTATATGTAGAATTTAACCAACTATACTTATAATCCGTTCCTTCAGGTGTCGTGAAGGAACTCAACCCCCCTTCTTTCTGCCTCCTCACCCCCAAAGTGAAGTAATTAAATCCCTCCTCCCCCCCAACCCACCAAGTGGAGGAACTCGACCATAGAATTAAGTGACCTCTATCGAAAAGGGAATTAAATCAGATTTCGTGGAGGAATCTGAACACTCCCGGGTGTAGTGGGTTGACATGATTTTAAGTTCATTCAGAATATTAGTATGATGGGGTGTGAGCTGAGTGAAACTATGAGATGGAGATCCTCAAGAAAGACGACAGATGTTCATCAGTAAGTCGGTTTATACTCACTTCTCTTAAATTTTATGGTTGAAAACACTTGTTCGCATGAATATGAATAAGCAAACATTACCATATATATATATATTTTTTTTTTAGGCATGATTTGCAAGGTTTGTAAATGTTGATTTTCGCATGGTTTAGTAAACATATAATTTTGTTGTGTTTAAAAAATATATGCCTGCTTCACAACGAAACACATTTAAATTATTTATACCATGGGTCGGATTGAACACACCGATGGGTCGCGTACGGCACGCGGGCTGTAGTTTGGCCATCCCTGGCTAGTAGAGCTAGGACGAAAGGTATGTGTTTTTACAAGTTGACGTCATCTACTAGTGAAGGTCCCATTCGATTTACTCGCGGTGGGCTAACTAGAATAACTCACAAATAAGGGTAGTCTTATGTTGTTCGTTGTGTAAGACTGTTGGTTGATGCGAAAGCTGCCTCAGGTTGTAGATAGTTCTTTCAAGAGTTAAACGTTCGGGAATTTATGTCTTTACCAGTCTGTAGCTTGTATTCTATATTGTGATGGCTGTACTTGACGAATATCAGGTTCGTAGATGAACTATGTATTATATTTAACACATTTCTTTTGTAATTAGTTCTGGGGTAGCTTTAAACTAACATGCTTGGTTGTATATTAGTATTTGTAAGGGTTGGATGTCCCAGCTCATTTATTTTACAGAATGTTACCATAAAAAATGTAATTTTTTTACTATCATAATTGACATAAAAATTCTCGATTATTTGGCTAATGTATTTGATCTCAGTTTGGTCAAATCATTTGGAATATGAGAGAATCCTAAAAATCAAACTTTTTGAATAGGTATATTTAGTTGAGAGTAAGTTTTTCTATATCAGGACTATCAAATACAACTCTAAGCTATATTGCTTGGTAAACAAGATAACATATAGTAATCTGTTAATTTATTCAGTGCTAATTTGGTTTTGGCTATATATATATTAGCAGCGTGTCTTACTAACCGTTAAGGCTATACGCATATGTCCTACTAATTATTATGCTAATGGCTTTAGGGATTAGGAAGGTTGCACAGAGGGAAAGGGGAAATTCACCCCTAGTACACCAGACTGAGATTCGAACCTCGATCTTCCCATGATTGGCAGTCTAGTCTACTGCGAGAGTAGCACGCTAGACCATGTGGACAACGAAGTGGGTTTTTGCCTATATTAGTATTACTAGAAGTTTAACTCCGTCTATGCAAGGGTAAGCCAATAAAATAATGACGTTTAACATTTGGCTACTATTTATATGGTTTTTTTTTTACAATCCTGAGATAGCTATAGCAATCCAAAAACAATTATGGGAGTCTTTTAAACTAGCCCACAAATGAGAGCACCAACGAATGAAATATATTGACAGACAACGCGATATCTTCCTGATCCCAATCATAAGATAAGTGAACTAAAGTAATATACATTGTTAGAGAAAATTTTTGGGAATAAATAGTAAAATGGTCGATCAAAAAGCGTAATTGAAATTATTTATTCTGTTCCAGAAAAGGTGACCTGGTGGTCTAGGGGTAAGGTGTCAGACTTCTGTGCTGAGGGTCCGAGGTTCAATCCCAGGTCCCGGCACAGATTTATCTGATTGCCAAACCCTTCCTTCACCTCTGACAAGACGTGTATTAATCACAACTTGTGAATGTGAGGAATGCCAGGCCTCCACCGTGGTTCGGATTCCACGTTAAACTGTAGGTCCTCCATTTCATCTCACAATCACCCTACCATTTCACATTAGCGTAAGTGCGTATAACCTTAATGGGTAGTAAGACGCGGTGCTAATAATAATAATAATAATAATAATAATAATAATAATAATGTTCCAGAAAATTATTGAATAAATGAGCATCATGTTATATATATATATATACGTTTAAGCTATAGTTTTTAAGTTTATATATATATAATCTTAAAATATAACTTAAACTTTTTTTTGCTGGTCTCAAGGCAGCTATAAGAAAAAAAAATCAAACTAAAAAACGTTCATGCTAGCGTGACAATTTGCCCTGTGATAAGGATTAATCTTGTGGTAGAATCTTACTTTACTCAGAATGGTAAACTACAAACTTTTTTTCTCCTTTTCATTAAATTATATGTTTTCTATAGTCTTTAATTTTTTTAGTACCTGCAACCTAATACTTGAATCTCTCCATCATTAAGCTACAAAATTAAGCCACATCTTACTATCCATTATTTTGCACCTTAGCTATGCTTGATTATAATTATACTGAAGTCTAACAAGAATAAATGTATTTCAATCTAAATATATAATTTAAAAAAATACTCAAGCATTTTACTACTTCAACTAAGTTAAGGAATTATTGAAACGGCAATAATTTGAGAATTAGGTCCCAGGTCTTGTGATGTTAGAATATATCAACTCTTAATTTGTACACTGATAATTTAATGCAATTGAAACAACAAAATAATAATTTTAAATTATATATTTATATATTTCTAATTTACTTACCTAAAAGGTTACTAACTAATAAGAGTTAATTAATTGTATCGATGGACGAGCGGCTTAAAACGTTTGATTCATAGTGAAGAAGGGAAATATTAGTGTACCGGGTTGTGATCTGGTCCTCAACATCTCCAATCAGATAATACGAGACTCACGCCTTTGTCCGAATGCCCATCAGCATGGGTGCTAAATAAAAACATACCATATATATACTTAATTGAATTAAGTTTACTTAACAAATCTTTATCAACCGAAACAGGACTTAGCTTAATCTAGTCAAACAACTTTACCTTATTTAACCTTCCATACTTATCTTAACCTTAACTAAGATTACTTATCATATTCTGAAAATTGAAAAATGACACCTGGACACGGGAATCAAACCCGGGACCTTGTTCCGTGTCCAGGTGTCATTTTTCAATTTTCAGAATATGATATCTAGATGGAGTAATTCCCACTAAAAGCATAAATAATAACTTTGGCTATTTAATTCTTAAGATTACTTAACTTAACCCATGTGTTTTTCTTAAGAAAATAACGCTTTAGTTAATCATAATTCAAACATGATTTAACGGTAAAAAATCAATATATTTACGTATTGATTTAATAAAGTTCTATAATAATAAGAGTTTAACATATCTCACTATAACGACTTTTATTCCACTTTCGTCGAACATTTTAGCTATCTCAGTGTGTATTAAATCTATACATGGAGTTAAGAATCCCGTGTTCGATTCCCTGTATGATAAAAAAAAGGGAATTCTTCTTTCATAGTGAAGCGTAATGACTTGACAGCTTAGGGACTAGGTGTCATGTTTACTAGAACTGATTTATTTTAAAAGACTTGTGATGATACAGTTGAATTTTCATAGGAAAGACATTTTTTGAAATATATGAACAAACATTATTTAGGATATTTGAAAACAAGGTGCGTAGGAAGATATTTGTTCGAAAATGGGATGAGTCTACTGGGGAATGACGTAGGCTGCATAATGATGAGTTAACTACCCTGTTATCGTCAAAATACACTGTTAGGATAATCAAGTCTCGTAGATTACTGTGGGAAGGACATGCAGCATGAATGGGAGAATCTAGAATCTACATTTGACCACGTTATTGTTTTTATTATCTAATAAAAAGAGTCTATCGTCATGAAGAGGGTTGTCCAGGACTTAGATCGTTTACCCTCCAGGACAATATTTTGGAGGCTCTAGCGTATTCTTGCGTATTCACAAAAGCAATGAAATTGAGTGGCACTTAGAAAAGTCATTAAGAGCGCCTCAAACTACGACTCAAGGTTGTTTAGCAGGGAAGGGGGAAGAAGTGTTGGGTGGTGCACGGGGGGGGGGGGGG
>CABFWO010004392.1:38612-65903 GCA_902155825.1 Timema genevievae | reverse complement strand
AGCTAGTTCTATCCAGTCCACCTCACTACATCCTATCACTTTCAGGTCCATTCTGATGTTATCCTCCCATCTGCGTCTAGGTCTTCACAATGTTCGGGAGAGGGAGGAACCACTTAAGAATAAACACCCTTAGTACAATCGGCCGGGATTCGAACCTCAACCTCCCCATTACCAGCAAACTATACAAGATGAGCTTGACGTTTATTCTGTGTGTTGGTAGTAAGTAAATCTATAAATCATTTATGAAGAAAGTTTTTACTATTGTATATCTCTACTCTTCACTTAACAAAGTAATATAAAGTCTGTTCATGTTAGGTTTTTGCCAGGATGACAGTTCAAAAATCATATGTTTAGGTTTTGGGTTGCCAACATTTGTAAAAGATCACCGTTTTGTTATGAATGTTAAGTTTTTAAATTACATGTTATATTTATATTTAAAATAATGTAAACTTAAGTTTTCTTACAATGTTTCATAACGTTTCATAATTTATTTTTACCCAATCTGAAACAATATTTTAAACATAATTAAAAGTACTTATTCTCCGTTTAGGAATGTTATCTATAATGTGTAATATAGTGCATACAATAATACCTTTTAATACGTGCTTCACCCGCCTCGGTGACGTAGTTGACTAACGCGCCAGTCGTGTTGAGCTAGACAACCGAGGTACGGGGAGATCGAGGTTCGAATCTCGGTCGGGTGAACTGGGGGTGGTTTTTCCTAAATGGTTTTCTACTCTCCCTCCACGCAAATGTGAGTTCACTTCCTTTAAATTCAACCTTCCCAATTCCTAATTCATTAGAGTAATTAGTACTTAAGTGTATAACCCGAACGGGTAGTAAGACGCGGTGCTAAATAATAATAATAATAATAATACATGCATCGTATTTACTTGAAAAAGAGAAAATACTTGTAATGTTTTATAAACATAATACATTATGTTATGATTATTTCATCGTATTTCAAAATATTTAACTGAATAAAATATTTTTATCCACTGCATGGGTGCATCATTGTAAATAACTTGTTTCCGTAACGTTCAATCACATGGTTTAAATTCATCGCTCGCCATTTTGAAGCTATGGTAGACCTTTTGTGAAAGTGATGTGAATAATAATTTTTTTACGTAGAATAAAACGATAAATAAGCTTTGTGCCCGACCTCAAATAAATATATAAATAATATTGGCCTAAATTACTGTGGTGAGTTATCAAATTCATACATTACCATACGTTTTCATTAAAGTTATCCAAAGTGACAGATGTCAGCTGTTGGCGTAGGTATGTATTAGGGATTATTTTTAGTAACTTTTTGAGCTGTCATCCAAGTAAACTAAGGTCATGAATGTATTAGAGTTAAGCCTACTGTATTATTATATGTTCATCTAGTAAAATGCTGCTTTATTTAATCTTTGCTAAATGAATCATCTCAATGGTAATATAATTCAGAATTATATATGTAAAGTAACTTTAATGTACCCAGCTGGGATTTGAACCGAGATCTCCCACGTGATATGCAAACAAGTTCACGATTCTCTGACGGTTTATTTGTAATCATTTTTGTGTAGTGATAGGTAATCTGTTTATGTTCACAGTTTTCAGCTGTCAGTCACAAGAAACTCATGTATAGCCCTTAGGTTGAATTATTGGCAACACCAACNAATTATTGGCAACACCAACCCCCCCCCCCCCCTCCCCTTCGTCTACCAGCAGTCGCTTACTGCCTCACACAACTAAAAGTCGGAAAGATATGGAATGTTTTCTCGACACTAAACTAGGGAGTTCAAACTTGGTAGTTCTGTATTAAAATGACTCAAGTACAGATTTAAAATACGCTGTAGTAATTTGAGCTCAAGAGAAACATAGATCTGACCTCCACAAAGGTCCAAGCTCAACTGGCCATTTGCTGGCCAATGCAGGTATATTTCAGTAATTTTTGTGAGGGAAGGGGTTCTAGGAGGAGGACATTTTATCATTTTTACCCGTAGGTAAATAAATTTGGCCCATGACGTGTATTACCATTAGCGTAAGTGCGTATAACCCGAATGGATAGTAAGACGCGGTGCTAATAATAATAATTGTTGGAACAAAGTAGATGCAGCTCTAGGATCTATACCATTAAAAATGTGCCAAAGAGGGGTTTAAGATTCAGATCCTTAATTTTACTCTCTATTTGTTTCTCGGTGTTAAGTTCTAGTTTAATAAATCAATTTAGAATTTTTTTAATAATTACCAACACAAAATTTTAAAATGTCATAGAAATGGAACTGAGCACTTTTTGTTGCAGGATTATCAATTTGATTAAAGGTTGCTTTGCGCAGAGACCTTAGTTTTTTCTTGCAATATTAAGAATGATAATAATTTTTTCTCGATTCAAAGACTACTCCTAGTTCATTTAACATGTTTTGTATCAATTGGTTTTACAACAGCTATGGTTGCCCGGCCTTGGCATGTATTTAAAAAAAATAGGATTTCAACAACAAAAGTGCTGTTTATGGCTAGATTCTGTTTGGCCGCACTTGTAGAAAGTTTGCCTGCGTGATTAAAATCTTGGAAAGAGGACATCTAGATATGGGCAAAACCGTTCACTGTTGGGAAAAGTTCAAAGTGATTCAGTTCATTAAATGAACAGTTCAATAGTGCAGTCAGTCGTAAACTACAAGCTGCAGTACAGTCATTCAACAATTCATGACCATGCCAGTGTCAGCTTCCTGTTGTTCAGTTGTCCGACCCCTTACAACAGTCGATAGCGTGTTTGCCTGCTGAATTAAGTGTCCCGAGCTCGATTCCTGGCATGGCCGAAAAATGTATTGTTGGCGATGTATGGGTTTCCCCATTCACAGTGATGAATTAACGGTTGGGGGCTGGATGTTGTGTCTGTTCTAGATTTAAGTTTGTTCATAAGTAGTGTGATGTTATAATCGCTCGATTCAGAACGTGCAAATTAAATAATATATACATAGCTCAAATTAAATAAAAAGTTGTTTGATTGGTTTTGGTCAGCTAAGTGGTGTAAATAGGTGGTGTTGGTGATGGAAGTAGCAGTGAGAAAGATTAGACACATTGATCTTGCCAGGTGATCAGTCAACAAGCTCTCCGTGTGGTATTAAACAGGGGAGGAAATGAGAGCTCAAATTATGTACTTGGGTGACACCTAGCGGACTCAAATCAGACATAGTAACATAAAATAATTTTTAATAAATGTGGTAGTATGAGTAGTATGTTGGAATTCTTTTATAGCTCGTTACGAGTTGCGGTTGCTTAGTGAAGCCATCTTTAATCGTGCGCATGCGCATTGGCAGACAATAGACAGTCGATTCATACCCGTTATAAGTTTGGCACGTACATCCGTGACTTCGTCACTTGTAATTTTATTGCACTGACTCAAGGCCGTAGTCGGGGTGTGTGTGTTCGGGGTTCAAACCCCCCCTCCCCCTGAAATTTTATGAACAAAATATATATGGCTTTATTTATGGTTCAAACAATATCAAAATTAAGGTACAAGTACAAATTAGGGGGCTGTGTTACCATAAAAAGCACTTCAGAGAGCTTCCAAAGGTGTTTATTATTTAGAATTTTTTCTAGCCTTTGGCAGTTATGGTGTTATGTTGTCATAATTTTTTTTTCAGATAGCTTCTAGACGTGTTTAATATTTAGAATTGTTCCTATTTTTCGGCGGTTAGGGGGCTATGTTGCCATAAAGAAACACTTTAGAGAACTTCTAGAGCTGTTTAGTATCTGGAATTTGTCCTAGCCTTCGGCAGTTAATGGGTTATGTTACCATAAAATAAACACTTTAGAGAGCTTCGAGAGCCGTTTAATAATTAGAATTTGTCCTAGCCTCCGATAGTTAGGGTGTATTGTTGCCATAAAAAACACTTCAGATAGCTTCTAGAACAGTTTTTTATTTATAATTCTTTCTAGCCTCCGTCAATTAGGGGATGGGCCCACCAAAATCCCCCTGAAATTATTGGCTGGCTACGGACTTGCACTGACTAATGTATGTTTTCTTGTGTTATCTTATTTATTTACGGTTCACTTGACCCGCGGTTATCTTTCTCTAACATAGTAGGCCCTATCATTTTATTATTTATTGAAATTTGTGATTGAAAGGTTTTAGATAAAAAAACTTCTTACATACGAAATAATATATTTTGAAGTTTATCAAATAAGGAAAGGATATGAAAACAAAATAAACATTTTACATAATTATGACACTAAAAACTAGGTGAAATAATTTTAAAACCATTATTGATTTTATTTTTTACTGCTCTGGGGCACTTTATTTATTAAAATTTTAACAGTCAAAAATTCAATTTTAGAAGGTAGATGAAACAACAAATATTGATATAAAAAAATTATGGTACAGCTATTTAACACACAAATTATAATAAACTTATATTTATATATATTTTGTAATTTAACACATTAAATATATAATTATTTAGATTGTACTATGTGTACATGCATTTGTGTAGTCAGAAAATTAATATTAATTAATATTTGAAATAAAACAGAATGTAACTCAAATGTTTGTTTCACTATATAAATGGATTAATTGCACATCAATTAAGATGAATTATTATAAATCTTACATTGTTCTGCAAAATCTGTCATATCACATGCATTAATTAGTTTGTTTTTTCTATTAAAAATGATACCACAATGAAAAGTTATTTTTATGTCTCACTTATTTGAAATTGTTGATGAAGTGTTTAACACTGTCAAGTTTCAATTATTTACATAATAAGGAAATGTTTCTTATAGGCCTGTTCGGGATACCAAACTTCGGGGGAAAATTCGGGAAATTGGATGTTCCCGAAAATCGGGCGGGAAAAATCACTTCCCTGGATTTTTCAGGAAAAATTAATAGTTAAAGGTTACAATTAAGTATTGTTTTTAATGTGACGTTTGTAGTTAATGCTCATTAACAATATTATTAATTTACTTAAATTATCATTTTCTTCCTTTAGTTAGACGGATATCAAAAATTTCAGCCGCTTTTATTTTACGGCTATAGTGCGTAGTCAACACAAATTGAGCGCCAATAAAATTAATAACAATCACACTAGGCTACTTGATGTTACTATTTATCAATGTATATATTTAAGGCCCTTGGCCCTGTCGAGTGCTAGTCTAGAACCTATTTTGTGTGATGGTGGGTGGGAGGGTGAAAGGCGTGGTGTGGCTTCACAACCAACCAAAGTATCCTTCCACACCAACAAGAGAACAGATGGATCACGGAAAACTTTGATGGTGCTAGCTACCGGACGGGTCTTGCGGAAAAATCATACGTTTGGAAATATCAGTTTTCTCGAGAACCAGTGAAATTTTTATGTTAATATTTTCAACACCTCCTCTAAGATAATGTATTAATGTTTATTAATTGTTACATTTCCTTATTTTTTTTATGAAGTTGTCAGCTTTATATTAAAAAAATGTAAATTTTATCAATATTTGATCACAGTTAAAATTATAGAGTAAGTGTGTGCATAAAACACAAAACATGCTTCTATTCTTGAACAAACTGTTTCCGAAAAGAAAATTACAAACCAATAAAAATTCTTGAAGATAACCATTTGTTCCCATGGCTTTGAATTTCCACGCCAAATAAAATGGGCCAATCGCCTTAAGGAAAGAAAACATATGTTTGGCGAAAAATACTGATAAAATTGGTGTTTTCAAATCATGGATGAAATACACCCTCACTACACTTATTTTGCATAAAGAAACATTCTATTACGTTAATATTATTACTTGTAATGGCATCCATTTACTTTTGTATCTTAGATATTAATACTAGGTAAACTAGTATTTTTGAGGTCTAACAGCGCTTTTTGTGAATTGTTTAGTAACTAAAACGTAAGAAGTAGCCAGACACACTGGCTTAGTTGAGAAATGTTTTTGTTATTCTTATGGACAAAACTGTGGCTTACTTTTAATTTTTAGATTAGCTTGAATATCTTGGTGTTCTTTTGTGTAAGTAGCTATTAAAATTCATGCCATGAAATTTTATTTAAGAACCATACCAAAAATGCTTGATGAAAAATACACAATTATTATAATAATTGCATTAGACCTAGGTTTCTTATTTAACTTACATCAAAACCTTACTAAACACGTGTTGGACAAAATATTATTTAGTTTTTATTCGGAAAACTTACAATTTAAAAATAAATTAATTCACAAATTCTGTGTGATTTTTTTCCCATTTAATTTCTTTTTACAAGACTACAGAATTTAAATTTATTATTCAGATCTTTAAATTGCAACCAAATCATAGTTTTTTTCTTTTTTCCCCGATCCTAGTCGGATGCTTCTACATTTGTTTTATCACTAAATTATTTTAATTGTTTTATTGGAATGAATGGGAAGGCTAAGTTTAGACTAAAATTATAAATCTGAAAAATAAAGATAAGCCTAAAGTGGAAAATTATTTTTACATTTTTTTCCCGTCTCGTTCCCGCGGGAAATTACAATTTCCCGAATTCAAAATTTCATTCCCGCACAGGCCTAGTTTAATTTCAATCCATTCTTTATACATCTTTGGACCACAATTACTTCCACTTATAACATGTTCTTCTTTTTAAATTGCACTCAAAAACAACTCTTCTCACTGTTGTAATTACCATGGGTTTTTAATTATTTATCAGAGCACACCACAAACTATACGAAACGTGTTTTCGTCATATATATATTTAAAAGTGACTTGTTTTAAATGTTACTAATTGATTGTCCATTGTGGAAACGAACCACTACACGACACTATAATCAAACAATATATTAATATAGATTCCACATATTGATACTAGTGATCAAAAGAATGCTGGTGCATTTCTTTAAAAACTCTCCTTAGTTGTGATGGTTTCATTTTCTCATAACCAATAACTGAGAAAGATAGTGGCATTAGATCGTCCAATTGATAATCAAGGGCACTTTTTGAAACGTACTACAAATTGTAGGGTTAACATTGTTTCGAAAGAGAAATAAAAAATTACACACATGAATCACACAATCTGTACTGGTTACAAGGATATTTTATCTCCTTTTAACTATGCAGTAACCCTCTTCAATGGCCGAATGGTCTAAGGTGTCACTCTCATGTTAGACTGGCCTGCTGAAGACGGGGAGATCGGGGTTCGAATACCGGTCGAGTCTACTGAGGGTGTTTTTTTCCTAAATGGTTTCCCACTCTCCTTCCACACAAAGGGTAGATTACCTCTAAAGTGCTTCCTTACTGATTATCCCAACCCAATTAGAGTAATTATCATATATATATATATATATGCGTATAACCTGAATATGCAGTAGGACTCCGCGCTAAAAATAATAAATGGTGCCGTAAGAAACACGCCAGTGGGCATACGACACGTTATAATTGCCAAGCTCATTAGCCTGGTTTGCCGGTGACTGGAAGGTCAGGATTTAAATCCCGGCAGGTGTATTTAGTGTGATTACTGAGCGGTTTCCCAATTCGGGGACCTTCACTCCAAATCAAACTGTGAGAATCCCTATATCCTCTTAGCGTAATTGTTAATACTAATATATAAATGCTTTAAGACCGAACGGGTAGTGAGACGGATTAGAGAAAAAAAAGTGTTTTAAGACATACAATGTGCGTGGAGAGTATTAGTGGTTTAGAAACCGAATAACAAAACAAATGATCGACATGTTAACAATTATTATATGTGAACCTAAATAACTAACCTGAGTTTGCAAATTACATTATTTTAAGTGAACACATGTTTTAGATGTAATTCTGATGGAGTATTTTTCCATATTTAAACTTATATTATGTTATTAGCTTACAGGGCATGTGTGTTTGGCTTCGCTCTCCTTTGAAAGTATAGTTGAACATTTAATTTTGTATTCATCTCTCAGTTCCTAGTCTAGTAGCATCATGGGCGTAGGAAGAATTTAATTTGTGGGGAGGGAAGTTTCAAAATCGTAATTTTATGACATGATTTTAAGATTTAATACTAAACTCTAAGAAATAAGAACATTGTTATTTAATACAGTAGTGATGAGATTTTTATTTGGGAGAGGGGGCAGTTAAAAAAAATGGTTTTAAGGGACATTCTACCCTCCTCTCCCCCCGTTAATATTAGAAAATTGGATACTCCTAGAAGCTATTTATAGGGGCCCTCGTTTGGAGAGTCTATGAAAATTGTACTATTATAACAGCTATTTAGAATAGTGCTCCCCCGAACTTTTTTTTTTTGAAATTTGGATACTACTAAAAGCTATTTTAAGTGATCCTTTCTTGGCAAATTTTTGAAAAGTGAATGTTTCTATAAGTTATTTGGAGTTTGATACAAGGCCATATTTAAGTTTAATGTTAAAAACTTCTGAAAACTTCTGGGAGGGGTTTGAACCCCACACCCTCTATCCCTAAGCCCATATGTAGCATATTGGATTCTGATAAAATTCTTAACACCTACAACACTGATTATGTTTTGAAACACTTTAAATTCTTTTAAGAGGGATTTAATTTTAAATAAATTCTTGATATATCATGTTGGGTGATTGGCCCCCGAGATACTCTTTCCCACAACCTAAAAACAAATAAAACGTTCTTTGTAAAGCTTTGTTAAGCTACATAAAAACTTAACCAAACTAATATGGCCCAAGGATAATTTTATTTTGCTACTTACATAAATATATTTTATGATTAATCATTGCATTATTTGGCCCAAAAACCCTGCTAAGCCTAAGTATCAATCAAAGCCAAACATCATTTTGGGAGTGACAATATTATTACAATTTCTATTTAGTGTTGTTAATATTTACAGTTTTTTTGATTAAGAACGAACCTTGTTAATCAGAATTTGTGAAATACATTACGATAAGAGGGTTGGGCTAATGGGCCAGATTCTTGCCGGTATTATTGAGGGAAAATAGTTTCACCCTGATATGGGTCTTCATTCCATCTCAAAATAAATTCTGGCACATTCAGTTTAAGATTCCCTTCATTTAGTTTATATAGTAACTGGCGTGTGGCAGAATACTTTACTCCAACTTGGAAAGCTAGTGTTAAACCTCTCATTGGATGAATTAGAAAAAAGGGACATCTATAGTATGATAACTTCCCCCGTCTTCAGGAAAATACTAGTTAATTTTCTCACAATCCCATCTCCTCATCGTAGCAGGTAGTTTAAATGACAGCTGGCCAGTACTGGCAAAAGAGCGTATAAAGAGCGTTCATCATTGCAGGACCTACTCAGTTCCCGGCTCGCATCTACGTTTGTGTGTGTGCGCGCAATTGTTATGGGAGTAAAAGGGAAAATAAAATAACTACGATATTCTATAAATGTGTACAGTGCATGTGATGCACGATTTTAATCAAAAGAAGCTCAACTAAGGTGACCTTGTTTATCTAGGAATAGCTTAGGACATCAACTTTTCTACCATCACTCGGAGAGCTCTGTGAGGATTTGACGAAGCAGTACAACCTTGGTGCAATCCAATCTCTTTATCTGGTATAGGTTTACTCGAACGCGACACAGTTTAACCCAGTGTTTCCCAAAGTTTTGGTAATAAGAGAATCATCGAATAGAAGTTATACGCACTAGACGACAAAAGGGTCCCTGGGACTGGGGGGAAGGGGTTCCCTAAAAGTTATTCAGGAAAAATATTTAGGAAATTTAATTTTATGACCATAAATACAAGAATATTTTTTTGTTTTATTTTAGTACTGCATCTTACTATCCGTTCAGGTTATACGCTTATGTACTAATTACGCTAATTGTTTTATGTATGAGGAAGGTTATATTTATAGGAAATGTACCATAATTTTTGTGAAGGGAGAATGGAAAATAATTTCGGAAAAAAACACCTTCAGTACACCTAGCCGAAATTCGAACCTCAATCTCCCCGTTATCGGCAGTCTAATGTACTAAGAGAGTAGAGCCTTAGACCACGCGCCCACCGAAGCTGGTAAGATAAAAATTGATTTATCAAATGAGATTTTCAACAAAAGTATCAAATAATTACAATGAATTGGTAAGTTATAGGTTTTTGATTATTTTTATCACCTTAAACCTCATAATTTTTTTAAAGTTAAAATTTGTTGACTAAAGGTTTGTAGTTTTTTTTTGTGTGTGTGACTTGTGTTTAACGAGGTAACAAATAGAGCATAGATATTTCAAATGTTATCTTATGATTTTCAAATTTGTGTATTAGAGGCCTATGTTATCAACAACATTCCTTAATTCATTTTTATTAGGTACTAGACTTTCTGGGATCCTGTGCGGACCCCATGATAGACTGCCACGGACCACCACTGGTTCAGGGAGAACACTTTGAGAAACACTGGTTTAACCATACGTTTGTCAGGCTTTTAAGGATGTGGTCCGAATATAACAAAGCATCTGGTGGACTTTTATGGCATGTCACAACTTAATCTAGCATCCGTGGCAAGATCCTACCAAAATCCTAAACTATAATATAATTATAGTCGGGGAAAAAAGCCTTTCCGACCGCCATTCCTACCATAAAAAAAGGTATAGCTTCACATCTGTAAGGATTTCCTGGCCGTGTGGTGTATTTCTTGTTAAGAATATGAAGCCCAAAATAATTTAACTCGGCCTTAAATTAAGCTCAACAAAATGAAACGAATAAACGGTTTCCTATCCCAAACTAACGATCAAACTAGTTCTACTCGCACCAAAGTTCTCCGAGCTTAGGTAGAAAAGTTGTTGGGCTAATCATTTGCATGAAGGGCAGTTGTGGGCTAGTTCTGCCAGTGATGACAGGGCGCAGCTCACTACGTGTCGGTCCACTGTAGCCCTGAGACAGTTTGTGGGCTAGTTCCTCCAGTGATGACAGGGCGCAGCTCACTACGTATCGGACCATTGTAGCCCTGAGGCAGTTGTGGGCTAGTTCCACCACTGTCACTGGAGTCTAGGCCAGTATTGTGTGGACATATCCGGTGCTTGACCAGGGACCGCGATGGGTACGGACACCCCTGGAGAGATCAGGCCTGCCAACATTCAAGACAACACAAGTTTTTTTTTAAAAAAAAGAAGGAAAATACGACAGCTGCTTGGACCGTTTTTCTTTAGTCTATGAGAGGTAATCCTAGCTACAGTCAAATTTTCATAAGAAGAGCCTTTTAGAAAATACAAACATAGCTTTTTATGATCAAATTTTATTAGATTCTACTTTTTTTACTAACATTATTCATAGTTATTAATTTTTTCTATCAAAAGTGACAGTTTCAGAGCACGTAAGTTGTCTTATGAATATATTAAAGTAGATCTAGTAACTTTCCAATCTGTCAGGTAGAGAGAGAGAGGGGTCTTCTATCTCAGGATCAGTGAGCAAAAGTGTCATTCTGGTCAAGGTTCGAATACAAGTCGGGTGTATTGAGAGTGGTTTTATAATCTTTCTCCACACAAATGAGAACACCTATCTTCTAATTTTTACCTCCCTCATCCCTGAACCATCAGTGTAGCTCTACGGTTATCTGAGACAGATCTATGCATCTGCACCTCCTGTGATGGCGGAGAGGGTAGGTGGGCACCAGGGGGTTTAGAGAGGGGTCCAAAGTCAACTTGAGAATTTCTATTTTATTATTTGTAATATTTTCTGGAATATTTTCCTTCGTAATCCCACTATCTACCTTCAATCAAAGTATATTGATATACTAGAAAAAAGTTCTGTAATATCTGTTATGAGCATAGCGATATTAGATGGCAAAGTTTTAAATGAAAATAGAACGTTGTCATTAAATTACAGGACAGCCTTGACAGCTAATCAAGAAATGTTCAAGTCACTATGTGAAGAAAATTAAACTTTGTGTTTGTACTAAGCAGTATTTGATTTACTTGGACCAAAAATATGTGTTGATATAAAAACTGCAACAACACTGACTTATTCTCGCGTTCCCTAGATTCCCATCTTAAAGAATTATTTTGAAGAAATTAAGGACTCAAGTATAGAACTTACACTTTAATGGGGAAAGTTTAAAAAGAAATTCCATCGTGTAAAAAAAAGCATCTTTACGAACTTAGTCAAGAAGAAAGAATCTAAGATAGTGAAAATAAGGTTTATTTTAAACTGCTGGGCATTAAAAGTTCTCTCGTTCATGAAATTAGAGAGTCCTTCAGACAAGTAATAAACAAATTTGAAGATTTGAGTCCCAAAATTTTAGACAGAGTTAGTGACGACGAACTTTACCGCTTATCAAAATGTCTATGTGACTAATACAATGGGGATATGATTAATTCTATCCCACAACAATTGGTTAGCTTCTTTCAATTATAAGAAAATAAATTTTAAAACCTCCGAAAATATAAGACAGCTGGCTAAAGACATTATTTTTCCAAATTTAACCTTCCCCGAAATTTTTCCGATTACGTTTCATTCACCACATTGCCCGTAATGACTGCGACAGCTGGGAGATCGTTTTCAAAATTGAAGCTAATTAAGGCTGTCTTAGAAGTACAATGTGACAGGGCAGACTCACTGGCCTTTCTATTTTGAGTATTGAAAAAAGACAGCTTGTGATATAGATTTTCATCTGATTAATAGATTTTCATCTGCTGCAGCAAAGTCCCAAAGAAAGTTTTAAATTTTTTGTAAATAGCTCCCCCATTTTTGAAATATTTTAAAGCCCTTTATCAGTGCTTTTGTAAAAGGTTATGCTTTACCATTTTATATAAGTTATGTAAATATATTGTACAATTATATTTTACTGTGCATTTTGAGTTTACTCATCCCAGACATTTATTCCATTTCTAACCTTGTTGATTCTTTTCTTCAAACTGTTGTCTAGTAAGTAGATATTTTAGATTTTTTAACCCCACTTCTTACTACCCGTTCAGGTTATACACTTATGTACTAATTACGCTAATGATTTTAGAGATTAGGAAGGCTATATTTAGAGAAAGGTACCCACATTTGCGTGGAGGAAGAGTAGGAAATTATTTTGGAAAAACCACCCTCAGTACACCCAACCGAGGTTCGAACCTCAATCTCCCCGCCATCAGCAGTCTAGTCTACTGCGAGAGTCGCGCGTTAGACCACGCGGCCACCAATATGGGTAAAATAAATAAATGAAACTATTTAAAACATTAATTACGTACCTCTTGTATTAAAACAATATTTATGTATGAAATAAATATTACAACTCTCTACATTTAAAACAAGGGGAAGTTATTTTAATATTAACAATGACGTGGCATAATTACATAAGCTATCCGTTCGGATTATAAACATATGTACTAATTACGCTAATAGGCTAGAAATGAGCAAGATTGAATTTAAAGGGAGTGTACCCGCATTCGCATGGAGGGATATTAGAAAGCTATTTAGGAAAAACACTTTCAGTACCCAAACCCGCTTCGGTGGCCGCATGATCTAACGTGCTATTATCGCAATAGACTAGACTACCGATGACGAAGAGATCAGGGTGTATTGAGGATGGGTTTACAAATTGATTTTCCACTCTCCCTCCACGCAAATGTGGGTACGCTTCCTATAAATATAACATTTCTACTCCCTAAAACCATTGACGTAATTAGTACACAAGCGTATAACCCGAAAGAGTAGTAAGCTGTGGTGCTAAAAAAAGGTACATCCATCTGGGATCGAACCATGATCTTCCAGTGACGCCTTAACCCATGCGGCCACCGAAACAGGTTTGGCATTGATAAACGCCACTTAAGCTTCCTCTTATGTTGGCTCGTTAACATGTGGGTCCAACATGGTGAGTCCAAATAGTTACGTAATAAACAAGGAGCTACCTGTGGAGGAGCCGCCGTTGGAGGAGTACTGGTGACCGTTCATGGTCTGGTAGGGCTGCGTGGGGCTGCAGGGGGAGGGACGACTCCCGTATGCCCCCAGGCTCAAGGGGTCATAGGTGGGGGGACGCGTCATGCAAGAATAGCCGCCTCCATCTCTCTGCTGCAGACTGCACGCCCCCGGGCTGGGGCCCATGCCGCCCCCTCCACCTCCACCCCCGTGGTGGGGACCCGCCGACATGCTGAAACTGGACATGCTCGGCATGGACCTGCAAGAGGGAACACATTGACATCATCCGCTAGATTGTTATGGCATTGGCACCAATGCTAGATAGAATGCCTCGAAAGGGAAAAGCATAATTTGTCTTCGCATGTTGTTATGAATTATTTCCTAAAATCCTTCCGTTTATGGACTATTTCCAAAACTAAACATTTAACGTAAGACTCATACATTTTAAACCTGGAACTGCCTGAGATCCGTCCTGGCTCTAGTATTATTTCAAAGTTGTAAAAGATAGAAAAATGAGTGGTTATGGAAAGTTATATTATTAGTTATTACTGCCAAGGTTAAACAAAGATGCATGGGGCATGAAGATATACAGAATTAGTTTTTATAGTTGATTTAATGATTGTTGTATATTTTAGTTTAGATTTAAATCATCAGTGGGCACGCGGAATATTATTTTTAGCACCGTGTCTTACTACCCGTTCGGGTTATACGCACTTACGCTGATGTGTAATGGTAGGGTGATAGTGAGATGAAATGGAGGACCTACAGTTTAACGTGGAATCTGAGCCACCGTGGAGGCCTGGAATTCCACACATTCACAAGCTGTGATTAATACACATCTTGTCAGAGGTGAAGGAAGGGTTTGGCAATCAGATAAATCTATGCCGGGACCGAGGATTGAGCCCCGGACCCCCAGCACAGAAGTCCGACACCTTACCCCTAGACCGCCAGGTCACCTACGGCACGCGGAATAAAAGTGAAGCTTGCATAGCTTGGTTTGCCAATGATGGTGGGGTGGGGGTGGGGGCGAGAATTGTCTCCCCGCCAGGTGTAATAAGGGTGGATTTTGCTAAATAAATTCCCAGCCCTTATCCACGAAATTGCAGGTACTTTCCAGAATGTAAGCGAGCTATACCAATTGAGCGGCCGCCACCGTTAGTGATGATAGCACCAACATTTGCGGTTATAGGGTGTCATGTGATCAGCACAATGCACCTTCTCTTAATCTCAATTTGCTAAACCGGAGCTGCTAATTAGGAATTCTGACCACTAGACTACAGTGGCAGTTTCATTTCCCCTAATGTTACAATCCTCGTATCACATTCATCACATTCGTAAAGGCTAGATATAATTTAGTTAATTTTTTATAATTAATCTCAGAGTTGAAAAACTATTTAACGTGTCGTTAAAAATGAGATAAATTGAAATTTCCAGATATTAAAAAATTGTTTCACTATAAATTAAATCTGTAAAAGATATTCAGAGCCGTTGGCATTATTTATCTCCATTTTTTTGTGTAAACATTATTTTGAAATAATAAAACCCCAACTCAATTCCAGGGGAACATTTGTACGTTTGCGATTCTATAATAATTGGTTTTCAACGCTCCAATAAATGGCGCCCTTAAACAATATTATTTGTGACTATTCTAACAAGACTTGGGAATTCCTTAGTATATTAAATATGTGTGTTTCCTCACCCGTAAGAATCGGCCATGCTCATCGGCGCAGGTATGGACGGGTACATGCTATTGGAGAAAGTGGTGCCGTTGAGCAACCGGGGCGGAGAGGCGCTAGGCGTCTCCACCACGCGACGCTGGTTCCGTAGCTTCTCTTCTCTCCTCCACTTGGCTCTCCTGTTGGAGAACCACACCTACGACAAAACCCAACATTCATCCACACTGCAGTTCCAATAGAGTGTAACGAAATCCGAACCACATTACCAGATTTGGATCACGGATTGGTTACATTGAGAGTGATTTCTTTCCCTTGTATGGTTTTATGGGTTCGTTTTAAACGAATACGGGTGAATTTCCTTGAAACATTCTTCCTCCCTCGTTTACTAACGGTAGATAGTTAAAGAGCCCATCTTACACCCCTTATTATTTTCTCGCCCTTCTCCCGCGAGAGATTAATTATCAGCCCATCAGGGTGCCAAAGATTTTCACGCTTTTTTTTATTAGTAATCTATTCAAATGCTAGTTTTCGAGAACCCTTTAGGGCTACTGCTAACTTTTATTTTATCTTTATGTATGTTTATAAATATATTGATGTTCTAGGTAATAAAATGCCATACAAACTATAAACTTACACCAATTTGGTATGCAAAACCGCCCGAACTAGACGTCATGGTACGTTTTTATGTATTTTTTTAAACAGTGTAATTGGTACCAATGAAACGTATTTTAATATTTTTACAAATATACAACGAGATTGAGTAAAGATATTTTAAAACAGAAAAACTATTAAACTGGTCCAAATTTCGCTGTTGTCAATGAGATTTCTGTTTTGACATTATGAAGCAAATATCCCTGTTAATTGGACGCAAAATGTTCTTTCAAGTATTTGATCACCCACATTTTTTAATCAATATAAATAACAATATGAAAAAATATACCACCATATGGGCATCGCTCCTGATTCGAGAGAAAGTTGTTAAATCATGGATGGTTGCTTTGGTGGGTGTTTTCTCTCCTAAAATACAAGCAGCAGAATGTGTGACAAACCTGTATCCTCGCTCCAGGGAGCCCATTTTTCACTGCTAGCCTCTCACGGACGAACTCGTCAGGGTAATGTATAATATCTTACATTACAAGCAACAGAATGTGTGACAAACCTGTATCCTCGCTTCGGGGAGCCCAATCTTTGCTGCTAGCCTCTCACGGGCGAACACGTCAGGGTAATATTTTATCTCTTACAATACAAGCAACAGAATGTGTGACAAACCTGTATCCTCGCTTCGGGGAGCCCAATTTTCGCTGCTAGCCTCTCACGGGCGAACACGTCAGGGTAATGCGTTCTCTCGAACTCTGAATCAAACAAAATTCAATTTTTAACTATGCACATCTAATTTGATTTGATTATTAAAGGAAAGGAAGTTGTTTACTTTTAAACTTAATTAGATATGATTTAATGCAGCTATTCATAAGTTCATGGTGAAGGGAACTGGTTTTTCCAATCTTAGCCAAGTAGTGTAAGCGCAATGGAATGTATGATTTATCGTTTATCAGTGGATGCCCGCGTAAGCTAAGTACATGCAAAACAATTATGGATATAAACTACGAGAGTTTTAAACATTTAGTAAAAAGTGTATGATTGGCTTATCTTATTTTCTTGGAAATGATTAGCTAAATGCTCATTCCCTTTTTACTTTCTCTCTATCTTACAGGTAGAGAAAGTATGGTGATCGTCAAAAAAATCGAACTCGAGATTTTGATGAATTTTGACGTTTCATGACTTCCTGAATCCGAAAAAGTGGTTTTTGAATTTCCGTCTTTCTGTCTGTCTGTCTGTCTGTCTGTCTGTACCTCCAACTAGAGCCTAAACTATTTTACCGATTGAGCTGAAACTTGATATCTAGGGTTTTCATAGGGTTGCCCCGAGGGGTTTTTGGAATTGGATATCTACCCCTAAAATTAAGGGTAGTTTACTGAAGGGAAAAAAGAGAAAAAGTCGATTTTCTCAAAATCGGCTCTAACGATTTTGATTAAATTTCATTTATGAACATTAATAAATATTCCAAACAAAATGGCTACTCTCAATATTTCGGCAAAATGGCTTTAAGGGCTCCGGTCTGATGCGTAAATTAACATTTTTTATAATAGCTCCGAAACTATTTGAGATATGAAATTACTTAGCATTACAAATATGTATATATATTTATAATACAAATATTTTATTCGAAACATATTTTTATAAAATCAATAATTTTCAATCTATACGCAATTATATATATATTTTTAACTTTTTGGACATTAAAGCTTAAGTATTGCGACCGTAAAAAAAACTAACCTGAAATGTTGATGGATGTCGACGTCTCATGACCCCCCGAACCCTAAAAAATAGTCTTTGCAATGCCGTCTGTCTGTGTGTCTATAAAAACTTAAAATTAAGGGTAGTTTACTGAAGGGCGAAAAGAGAAAAATTTGGTTTTCTCAAAATCTGCTCAAACGATTTTGATTAAAATTCGTATCTAGGCGTTGATTAAGATTATAAATAAACTGGCTATTTTCATTTTCCTATGAAAATGATTTTTAGGGTACATTACAGAAGCGTTAATTTCCGTATCTCCACAACTATTGGAGAAACTAAACAACTTATCATTGCAAAATTGTAGGACTATTAGAAATAAAAAACTTTTATTTGACATATATTTTTATAAAAGCAACAGTTTCTGAGATATTTGCAAATATATTAATACAATTTTGTGAGCTTTAGTTGTAAACATATACTACTTAAGTCTTAACGCAATAATTCTCCAATGCCATAGAGTAATTAAATATAAGTATCTAAAAAAGTATGTTATTTTTCCTTAAATCTCTTAGGAGAAATGTTTGCATAGCAATGATCTATCTCCATTTTAGACTCAATAGTCAATATTTACATTTTTTATTGGTCAAAATGTATAAATGAATAATTAAATATCAATGCGATGACTTGAAGATCTGCAACACCTTATAAAATGTTAAAATTTTAACCAGAAATCGAAATTTTAATACGAAGTGTTGACCCTTGTGGAAGACATTAAACTGTTTGAAATGCTCTTAGGTGGACAAAGATGCGCCTCTTTTCTCATTGATTATATATCATTGTAGATTATTTTATGCGTGTTCTTATGTGGAGGTATGATGATACAGTGTACATTATTCCGTTCAGAAATCTTACGAGTTTATAGAAAGAGAGAGAAAGTCTGTGCGGTGTGCCGTACCATTTATTTTCATTAGTACGTGTAACACCATGGTTAGTAATGAACTAATTTAAATTGTAATAGTGGGTCGTTTTAGAAGAAATGTATCCACAATAGCGTGGAGAGGGGATGGTAGCATCACAGCGATGAGCTGCAAGTAAAAAACTACCCTAGTATTCCTGACCTCTATCTATTTATCTATCTATCTATCTATCTACCCATATCCATACATATTATAATAAAAGTGTGAATTTTTCTGTTCTTTCGATTTCATTATGTTTGTTTGTTTCCAGTGAATTCAAAAAGTACCCATTGTATCGAGATGGGATGACTTTTGTTGTACTCCATATACAAGTATTTAAGAACTAAGGGTAAGCCACATACCATCACGCTATCTCATCCAACAGTTCAAATGTATTAACTCTTAATGTATAAATATTCTTTGTAAATTTTCTTGACAAAGAGGGGTTTGGAAATATCAATAAACCATGAATGTAGAATTATTTTTTTGTCTTACTTGATCACCGAACCATCCTTAATCCAAAGAATAACTAAAGAATATATTTCAAGCTTAAATCCAAAAAGAAACTGTTTGTTGTGTTGGTTGATTTTAGAGATGGGAAATTCAATTGCTCGATTCCTAGATACCTATCGATTCTTAAAGGTATCGAGAGGATCGAGAATCGAGAAAATACCTCGATTCTTGATGCCTAGATTCCTAAATATACATGCAAATGATTGTGAATGCTTTATTAAGAGATTAATGAATATCAAATACTATTAAAGGTCATTTATAACACATTTTTTCGTTAATTATTCCATATATTTGCATAGTAAAACTTATAAAAGCATTGATTAGATTTGAAAACCTAAATTGATGTTTTGCTTCGATATGTAAACATATTTACCATGGTAGCATAATGTTTTCAGGAAAAAATACAAATAAACCTCCATATTAACAGATACCAGCCCTGTGCTAAGAAATTTATTACGATTGCTTTGCAAATTTACTGTCACAAATTTAATAATAATAATAATAATAATAATAAAACAGGTAAAGTTTATTTCAAAATTTTAAAGCAAAAATTAAAATCATTACTGTAATTTGTAAAGGCAAAAATGTTTTAAAAGTCTAATTAATATTTACCGAAATGTTTACCGAAATTTCCAGAATAAAATTAAATTGGTAAAACAGGTTTACCTATCACGGCAGCCATATTGGTTTTTATTAGCATAAACCAATATGGCCGTTCCCACTTCATTTCAGGCCTATTCCAGTAAGAATCGAGTATCGAAGAATTAAGGTAAAAATTTAAGAATCGAAATCGAGAATCTGAATCGAAAAACTGGTATCGTCCCATCTCTAGTTGTTTAATATTCACATTAATAGGCTGATCGTGATTCTAACAAATAAAACTTACACCTAGGTAACGTTCAATATCTTTATGTGATTTTATCTTACATTTACATGGATACATGTTCGGAAAAGGAGATTAATTCTCCCTTTAAAAAAGCAGAAAATATTAATTAAAATGGTGTGAAGCAAGCAACAACACACATCCGACTATTTAAATGTTAAGAAATAGATTTCAATAAATTTATTCTAATTTTGATATTTTGTTTTGTTTGAACCTACCCCTCTCACTTAAGTTAAGGGTAAACACATTTTGGTTTTTGTTAAGTTCGGACAATTTGAACCAATTATCTAGGAGCATCGTGGTTCACTATAAGCAAAGTTGACTTCATATTGAGATCTACACGCCTTAAATCTCGTGACCTCCAGTGTGTTTAGTTACAAACCTCAAAAAATGTTGGTACTTTTTAAATCTACTCAGTGAAACCCCAAGGTGTGCACCTCGGGTGTATTTAAAAAAAAAATCAAATATATCGAGCCTAATGTCTTAGACCACGTGTCAACTGGAAAATACATATTTAAACTCATTTAACCAAACCATTTTAAACTTTAAACAAGTTGTGAGGGAAATATTTAAGGTGTGCATCTTATCCTATTTTTTATATCCATAGTGAGCCAATCACATTAGATATTGTGTCTTCCTATTCAGATAGCTAAAGAACCAAGAAACCTAGAAGTCAGAAATTTGGTTCTAAGAACTTTCCTTGGGAAACTTTAGTTTTTGTTACTACACATATTGTGAGCCTGAAGACTTAAACTGCCTGTTTACTGGTGCGGAAGGATGCCAAACGAAGTACTCTGAAAATATTAAGATTTGTATAATTATTATTGAGGAAAACTAGCTTATGTAAACTACGTTTTTTTGTTTGTTTTTCTTACTTTCACCCTACTAATTATATAAAAATGAGATGTCTGCCATTTGTTTTTTGTTGCTCAATCACGCCCATTGTACCAATAAAACTGTTCTGCTGAAATTTCGCATGAATAGAAGATATAACTTGGACGTCCGGTCAAGATAATAGGCTAATTACAAAATATTATTATTATTTTAGCATCGCGTCTTACTACCCATTTGGGCTACATGCTTAAGTACTAATTACACTAATATATAAGGAGTTGGGAAGGTTGAGTATAGAGGAAGTGAACCCGCATTTTCGTGGAGGGAGAGTGGAAAACAATTGAGGAAATTCACCCCAGTTCACCCGACTGAGATTCGAACCTCGATCTCCCCGTCCTCGGTGGTCTAGCTCAACACGACTGGCGCGTTAACCAACTACGCCACCGAGGCGGATAATTTTACAAAGTACGTCTGCCATTTTGTTTCAAGATAACGTCTACAAAACACTTCTTTCTGGACCTTTTCTCATCTTATGCTTATTGGAATTTTATCGGATCAACTTTCAAAGGTTCCTAGATATAACTATAGTAGACTTGCTTCAGTGTCCCCATGGTTTAAGGCGTCACTCTTGCATCAGATTAGACTGTCGATGACAGGGAGATCGGGGCTCGAATTCCGGTCAGGTGTAATGAGGGTGGTTTTTTTTCCAAAATGGCTTTCCACTTGCATCAGTGTGCATTCAGGCTAAACGTCAGGCACATCTAGTCTGGTTTGATCGGTATGAGTAGTATAGAGTTTGAACCCAGCCGCACGCACAGAAAGGTTTTTTCCCTGGATAATTTCCTACTCTCCAGCCATGTAAATGTGAGTATATTTCCTCTAGATTATATCTTCCTCGCCCCATTCATGTAATTTAAATGCGCATATCCTGGACGGGTAGTAAGAAACCGAGCAAAGGTCTACTTGTTAAATAACAACAACATTGATTTAGTAGACAATTCCTATTGATTCTAATTAGATTGCATGATTTATTTGAACAATGTTCTCTGGACAGAAATTCGAGCCAAGCCCTTTTATGTTATCTGACCTAATAATAAACCTAGGCATACTTCCTACTTATGTCTGTACGAGTTCAACCGGAGATAGAATGAAAACATTGATATACAACCACAATGTTGAAAACTACTCCTAGTATTCATTTAGAATAATTGAAAAATGACACCTTGACACGGTAATCAAACCCGGGACCTTTGTTTCAATTCTTTATCACTGAGTTAGCCAGGATTCATGCCCTGCTCAGGGTTATTCTTCACTCCTAGTTCAAGGCCGAGTCTGTAATGGACATGTGGAATCATCAGTTACATTTGAACGACCAATATTATCGCGAGCTATCAGATACCCCATCCATCTACGACTCTGGAAGGCTGTTATATCGGCAAGTACACAATACAAGTTTGTAATTAAAGGGCATTTTAATTAAATGGAATGTGGTCTCCTCCATACAGACATTCCCGTAATTATAATGATTTGCAACCTGTGTGTTGATATACTTACGAGGGATTAGCTCAGATTAGAATCCTAGCCTCCTGAATTAGTGACAGAATCGTTAGCCACTACATCGTGTGAGCACACAGAATAAATATCAGAATAATTTAATCTGGTTTGCCGGTGATGGGGAAGTCAGCGTTTGAAACCCTTCCGGGTGTACTGTTGATAGTTTTTCTTGTATGATTTTTCACTTTACCTCCACGCATATGCGGGACGAACTAGTCTTTAAATTCCACTTTCCTCATTCGTGCTTAGTTTAATTTAAATGTTTAACGCCCGAACGGTTAGTAAGACGAGATGCATGAAAAAAAAAAGCATTCGCGAGCTCCTGCTATGTAACAAGTGAGCATCCCTCGTTTTTAAATCAGTCCCCCTATCCACTGAGGCATTGTCACACGCTCCAGTAGGAATCTGTGTCTAGTCCCCGAGAAAAGTGCTACGCTCCGAGCCAAGGAACGGATTGAAAGGAACACGGCCGAAGAAGGAAGACGTTCCCTTTCCTTTCTTTTTTTTTTTATCGAAAATCAATAGCACCCCAGCTCCTGCCATCCTCGTGTCTTTTCTTTACGAGATCTGCTTTGCTTTACCGAGGATCCTCACACCGCGTGGGTGAGAAGATGTTATCGTCGTCAAATAACAAGGCTTTGCAGAGGTTCAAACAAAGGACATTAGCTTGGAGATACTTATTTATATTTAGATTGGCCATCTTCAGCTTTGTATGTTTTTAAATCTAGGATTGGATGAATACGTTTTAATAGAGAGTTATTCTAATCAAACATAGCCTTGTAATTAATTCAACTTGAGGAAACAAAATTCATGTCACCCAGAGCTACTGATCAGCTTTTGATTATCACCATGCGAATATCCTAACGGGGAGTGAGATGCTTTTTATCTTTCTGCAGAGGTCCAGAATGTATCGCTGTTTTACTTTCTGGTAGGAAGAAACCTTTAGAAAATAAAAACTCCCGTTGGAGACGAACTAGTCACTCAAACTATTTTTTTATTTTCATTCTTTAATAACCAGAACCAAAGTGTGGAATAAATTAATTTTAATTATTAATTTGTGATCTTTAATTTAAGAAGAATTATATGGGAGGAGCAGATAACAGAAAGTGTTCAAGTGAGAGGATAAGAATGAAAGAACTTAAAGGAGGAAGATTGGAGGAAGGATAAAGGAAGATGGAGGCATTTTACTAAACTGACCCGGTAACAGGCTGGAAACCGTTGATGATGATGATGAAGTTATAATTTAAATCAAACCCAGTATAATCGCTGATAGCGAACGTAGAACCACCTGGCACCCGAACATAATGTATTTAAATATTTAAATTTAACACCGAATTATAAACTGACGCCCGGGAATCCAGGGTAATCAGGTCTTATACTTATCCGGTCAGGAACTGAACCAAGTCCCCCGGGACAGTTATGACCGTGTGCCGTTAGATGACAACATTGAACTATATTATTTGTGTTGTTTTATAGCTATTGGCATTAAATATAGAAAGTGTCAGCCGCAGATCACATGAATTAATACATGAAGATATAAAATTGTTTTAGTTGGCCATTTAATGTTTAAATTGTGAATAAAAAACATTGATTTTTTTCCATATAACTTTTGTTTAGGGTCAACATTGCATTTGGCAAGAAAACAACAAGTATACCCTTTCCCCTGAACTAAACTCGTCTTGATAGATAAATAAAATATAGCACGGATGCTCAAATCTGCTCGTGCCGAAGCTGGATTCCCATTTTAGGGGTGATAATAAACTGGGGTGAGACGAGACCCCTAACACCGATCATCAGAGGGTTTGTGGTTAAATTCTTGCGAGAGATGTATCAGAAAGGATGGCTCAAATACCATTCACAGGTGCTAATAATACATCCATGACAAGTGGTTGAAAACATTACAATCATTTATATGTTTTCTCGGAGATAAACCAAGAAAACATTGTGAAAGTCAAAATAAAATCTAATGGAGTACCAGAACACGTATACTTATCAATTTTTTAATATTCTTATCAAAATATGTATAGATAAAATGTTATTGACAACACTTATACAAGTTACGATGATAGTTGAGTTGTAATAATTAGGCTAATTATGTTCGAAGAATCATTGCGATGAATAGGGCACTAATACATTAATATTCACAACATTACGGCGCCTTATCTAGGTCTTGAAGAGTCTGATCGACCCTTACCTTTCTCCAGACTGTCGATCTGCTCGTTGGTGAAGGACGTCCTGTTCCTCTGCAGCTTCCTCTTGAGTCGGAGACGGGCCTGGTCCTCCCCGGTGCTCGAACCCGCGTTAGAGTTGTCCCCACCAGAGTTGGTCTCGTCCGACGGCACACCGTCCAAATCCACCACTGGGAACACAATTAAACCTCATCTACACATTCCGTAGCCGCAAGGTATGTAGTCCGTAAGATATGGAGTCCACAGCAGCCGGTTTCTCTGTAAGCAGTCCCCAACTTCAGTCCGTACTCCGTGTAAAGCCTCATCTACGTATTCCGTAAGCACCGTATCCTTATATTCATTAGACTGATTAGAGCGTTCATCATAGCAGGCCCAACTCAGCTCCCGGTTCGCGCAAGCTATGGACGTTAAAGGAAAAAGAAAACACCTACGTTATGTCAGAAATGTGTGCAGTGCATTCTTATTTGAATGGTTACTCGAAATTTTCCGCGGTGACTATGGAGGACGGAGCGACAAAGTTTCTTGTTAATAACTACAGAATAAAGATTTGTGCACAACGCTTAGCCTTGAAGCAATTATAAAATGGTCAAAAATGGCCCTTTCAATGTCGTTTTTATCACAATATCATTTAATATTTCAACAATGTTCTGTATTATGAACTTCTATTAACTCTTTATCTCCATTAATGTTTAATCAGAAATGATCCACGTGCAATAGTGTTCGTGTAAATTTACGATTTCAAGCCGACTGTAACACAGAGTTGATGGGCATGTGATGTGTCCGTATACCTTTTAATTTGATGATCACACTGCGTATCCTTAATAACCTAGTAGTGTGTCTCCTAATGGAAAAGTGTTATATTTTGTTCATTCAAATTAGTCGATATAAAACAATTTCAGGAAATTACATAAACACAATCTATAGTTTCATAATTATACTTTAGATTATTGTTTATATTTGAACTAAAGGTTGGTAAAGGTAAAGTAAGGAATATGTATAAAGTTGCTATTAAATGTATATAAATGAAAATATGATATGTCTAGGAAATGGCGATTTACTATCAATGATGCGTTCATTTCGTTTCGCACATCACTGTTCACTTATTTGTGTACAGTACCTGTGATTGGCTCTCCGTAGCCGTCCGTAGCGACAGTCCTAAAGAAAGGTAAAATTGATAAGACTTCTACGGAGCTCTAATGAGTACACACTTACGGATCAGGACTTTGTAGACCAAGCAATATGTTACCATGGAGTCGCTCTCTAATTATTTACTACGGACTATACGGATACGGTGTATGTAGACGTGATTTTAGTTGTTTTAAGCTTATCTGAGAACTATTGCTATGGACGGTTACGGAAAACCAATCACAAGTGAGACAAATAAATAAAGATCGATGTTCGAAAGCATCAATGATAAAAAAAGGAAAACGTAGCCATGTTCTAAACGTTAATAGCAATTCTTAGAAAACTTAATTGAATGAAGGTTTTAATTGTTTTACTTAAAAAAAAACTTATGAAATCAAAAGAAGTTTTACTTAATTTGCTAAAATTGTTTTATAATATGAGTTTAATTGAACAAGTCAAATACGAGGTGTTTGGTTAATTTTTTCACCGCGTTTCATTACTAGTTTACGCAATATAAATCCCGCTAGCATGGAAGAGATTATTAAGGTACTATTTGGAGGCATTGTACCTTAATTCGCGTGGAGAGAGAGAGAGTGGGAGATAAAATAGGAAAAACACCCTCAATGTACCTGGACTAGATTCGAGCTCTGACCTTCCCGTCACCGGTAAATCAGACTAAATGAGCTTGACATTTAGACCACGTGCCCACCGGTGCGGAAGGTGGTTTAAAACATTTCGCTTATTTTGTAATCAGCAATCGCGTAATTTTATTACTTAGCCCATTTTTCGAAAATAACTGTTTGGTGCAGTTGTTTATGCCTATGAACTGGAAGGTAAAGGGGCTTGAATGACTTGGTTCGAATCCCAGCCGAGTGCACTAGAGGTGGTTTTCCCCATTATTATAAAACTGGTTTATTACCCCCATGTTGGGGATAATGTTGATAAACGTACTTTACAATAACCTCTTTAACCCCAACGTCTATAGTAAATATTTAATAGCCCTATGTTTAAAGTAGTCCGCAAATAAGAAACTCTGACCCAAGAGGATTTCGCAAAAAGTTATTTATATTTATCTGTATAAATATACTCTTTATGCTTTGAACAAGCCACATTTGTAAACCTGCTCTCAAATTGTGTTATGTAGGCCATAGAATATGTACTTATGTTTTATGAATAATAAGAGTAATTTATGGTAAATCTACCCACATTAACGGGGATAGAGGATGGAAGTATTAAAGTAAAAATCACCCCCTCTCTCATACTTTGCGTCTTACTACCCGTTCGGGATAGCCACATATTTACACTAATGTGGTAGGGGTGAGGAAAATGTAGTTTAGAAAAAATGTACCCGTATTTGAGTAAAGGAAGGGGGGGGGACCATCTAATTTCACCAGGCATAGAATTCAAGGCCCGAGGTTCCGGGTTCAATAACCCAACCCGACCTTTCCTACATCATCTTATAGTCAGACCATTTCACGACGAATCAACTTAAATAAAAAAAAAAAGTCCAC
>CABFWO010004392.1:8927-38493 GCA_902155825.1 Timema genevievae | reverse complement strand
CCCCCCCTTTATCCCCTCCTCCCCTTCCTAAATCAAACCTAGAGCGCGTCGTCTATTTTCTTCCGGCAGAGCGCTAGCTCGCGTTATCAGCTTCCCATTTGTAAGTCGAAGGTGTAAAAGTAAAACGTTTTATGTCCAGCGATGAACATGTTTGCATTCCGGCAAGTTTTGTTTTGCTACGGGCAGTGAGGCACCATCTCATGAGGCCGGTAAAAATTGTCAGCTCTGGCCTCTCTAACATATCGCTCCTTTCCATATAAACACATGCATTTACTGTAATTGCCAATATATGTGTGTAATATATATATATATAGTTTATTATAAAACTATATATATATAGTTTATTATAAAACTTATTCGAGGGGAGAGTCAGCAATTTAGTGTTTTGTGAAACAAAGTTAAAAATAAGAGTCAAATAGCTAGAGATCTAAAGCTATTATATTTGTTTTAGTGAGGATTTACTCGCATCTCGATATCATATTCTGAAAATTGAAAAATGACACCTGGACACGGGAATCAAACCTACTACTTATAAGCCAAAGGTCCTGGTTCAATTCCCGTGTCAAGGTGTCATTTTTCAATTTTCTAAAGTTAAAAAGGTTGAAATAGATTTTTAAAAAAATTTCAAGGTGACAAATGAAAAATATATGTTTATAAATAACTTAAGCTCAGTCGGTAGCTTGTCTGCCTTATGAGCAAAGTGCCCCGAGCTCGATTACCAGCATGACCGAAAATTCATCATTGATGTAAATATGGTTTTACTCTTTCAAACTGATAAATTAACGCCCGGGGACTGGATGTTGTGCCTGTCCTAGTCTTAAATTAGATTATAAGGCATACGAAGCTACGACAGACCAAGCAGGCTGGTAGTGGAAAAATATATGGCTCGAATAAAAAACTGTCTCAGGCCACAGGCTGGAAACAGTAATGGATGTAAAAAAAAATAGACAACATCTTTAGATTGACTTTTCAACCAATTTGTTTAATCGCAGCAGATTCAACGAAACAATAGATATATACCCACATCAGTCGGAATATGGTCTAAAGTGTCATCATTATGTTAAGCTGAATGGTCAGTGTCAGGAAGATCGGAGTTCGAAACCAGGTCAAGTGCACTGAGAAAGAAGTTTACTAAATAGTTTACCCACTCTCGTTCCACGCAAATATGGTTACATTTTCTTTAAAATTCAACTTTCCTCATTTATACTTCACTAGCGTTGTTAATATATGCGTATAACCCAAACGGGAACCAAGACGTAATGGAAAGAAACAAACAACTATAATATATAGATAGTTTAGACATAATAGAACTAATAAAAGCAGAGTCGGCAACTACTGTGCAGTGTTGAGTCTTTCAATATTAATTTTGTTGATGTATTTCAAATGTTGTTATTATGTGGGCAAGAAGGATATTTTAGACGAACAAGCCTCCCCCGGTGGATCAGTGAACCAATTTATCCTTGGACCAGCCCGTACTCTGACATTTATTGGAAAGAAAGGGGAGGAAGTTTTAACTTAAGCCCCATCTTCAGACCGCTTATCCGTAATTCTATGGTCCTGGTTTGGTCCTTAGAATTTCTATTCGCGTCTGCACCATCCATCACGTGACCGTGCCAAACAATGATATAGTCAGAGTAATCCAATAAAAATCTTGGAAATAAAATCGTCTAGATCAAGGAGGAGCCGCCAAGCAGTCAGCTGATTGATAAAAGAATCTAAAACAACTTTTTGAGAGAACTTTTAGGATATACTTGAAATGTAGGTTAATCACAATCACAATTATAATATATAGGCCTATTTATAACATGATTTGAGCTATCAAACCTATAATTAACAACGAATCCTTTCGCTGCCATTGGCGCTTTTATTTCGATGCTTTAACAGATATTTACTTAACTGTGATTGGTAGTCCTGATAAATTAGTCCTTAGAAAGTTAAAAGTTGGCCAATATCTACGGAGTACGGACCAGGATAAGGATATGGATTAGGACTCTGTAGATAGATAGCGCTTCTGATATTGTCGCATTGATTTATTACGTATTACGGATTACGGACCACGAACTTACGGATACGGGGTCTGTAGATGGGGATTTAGGTGGTTTGCGGTGTAGCCCTAGCAAAAGATGGCAAGGAATGTTTTATATTAATTTCTTCTTCGAACTATTTAAAGTTGTTTTAAACATAATAATGGTTGTTGGTGTTATGCTTTTACAAGACTTCAATAATATACTATAACCTAGGCGTTTAGGAGAAATACAAAGATACATTATTAATAATGTTTTCGGGAGGAGGGGTTATCAACCCCCCCCCACCAAGTCCCCTCACTTTGGTATGGCTTTGCCACTAGATTTTCCTTTCTTAAACTATTATTTTTTAGAGATACAACAAATCCAAATAATAAGGTTAGTTTGTTGTATGTCTTTGCCTTATTTTTTTTGTCTTCCTGTATTTTGTTGATGCATTTTCTCCCCACGCGCAGTAAGCCGGGTGACAAGGAGAGCAGCATGGTTGTAGGAGGTATCAGGGTGTCGGAAGGTTGGGACAGGGGGCTGACGGTGAAGAGAGAGAGAGAGGGGTAGGTTCGGGGCAGGGGTTGAGCGCACGTCTCGAGGACCGTTGCGAGATAAGGCGGTGGCGCGTTATATAGCAGACCCGCTCAGCCAGAAACTGGATGATAACACGGAGAAGAAGGGGAGGAGGCGAGCACAAATACCGAGCTGGCTGTTTACAAGTCGCTAGGTGGTGGCAGTACTTCTCACGGTAGAGGTTGCACATGCAGCTTACATTCACAATTTAGTGTTATTTCAGTAATTATCACTGTTATTGTTATTGAAAACACTTTATCGTTTATTTGTGGCTTATATCACCTTTTTAAACATAGCTCCAACTACTTAAAATAATTTTTTCCTCCTGCTTTATGTGCGCATCACACTTTACTACCGTGTGAAATATCTGCATATTTACACTAATAAGGTAAGGCTGAGGAGGGCTGACTTTAGAGGGAATAAACCCAAATTTTGCGTTCAGGGAGAGTGGGAAAATATTTAGGAAAAACACATATGTACAACTTGGCTGTTATTTGAACCCCAAACTCTGTCACTGACAAACCAGATAAGACGTACTTAACCACGTGATCACCAGTGCGGTTGTTAATGCTTGTTCGGGATAGTCTTAAAACAGAAACATAATAATAATAATACTATAACGAATATAACACTCATTTTCTCGATCGTTGATTTATTATTTAACGAAAAACAACAAACAGTGTTGCACAGGGAATAATTTTCGGTCCTTGCAGTTAGTCAAGTCTGGGACCTCTGGATCAGAAGACAGATGTGCTACCCACTGAACTAAGGTGTCGAGCCAGTCGTAAGATAAGTTGTCTGTTTTCGCATTAAATATATATCCAAGTCGGGATTTGAGCCAAAATTAAAGAAATAGAGTTGGTCCCAGACTGAAGATAAACGACTAAATGCTCTCAACCACACAATACTAATTGTGTCAGGAAGTTAAACGTACGAAGATAAAGGACCACAAGTGCTAAATTGGATTGAGATTCTACTCTGAAAGGTTTTACCTAAAATTAACTCAATATTTTGCTAACAATATCATCCGCTTCTGTGACCACATTGTCTAAGGCACCACTATCGCAGTAGACTAGACTGCCGATGACGGGGAGATTGAAGTTCGACTCTCAGTAGGATGTAATGAGGGTGATTTTTTCAAAATGGTTTTCTACTCTCTCTTCCTCCACACAAATGCAGGTACACTTCCTATTTATATAACCTTACTCATCCCTAAAAACACTAGCATAATTAATATATAAGCGTATAACCCAAACGGGTAGTAAGATGCGGTGCTAAAAGAAGTATATCAAGATGACAACTTGGAGGCACCCGCCTCGGTGGCGTAGTTGGCTAACGCGCTAGTCGTGTTGAGCTCGACCGCCGAGGACGGGGATTAGTACTTAAGCGTATAACCCGAACGGGTAGTAAGATGCGGTGCTAAATATTATTATTATTATTATTATTATTAACTTGGAGGCCCACAGTTTACACATGTGAAGTGGTCTCTACTAGCTCTATGATTAAAATCGTCGAGTAGTTGTGCCTTTGTGAAGCGTACCAGTGATGGTGGTGTATCTAATGGTAAGTGGAGAATGGTAAATTGTGAAGTTTTTGGGGGCGAAGCTCCGAAACCACTAGAGGCAAGACTTTATCCAAATTTTCATTGTTTTTATGCAGAACGCGCTCTTGGAAACGTAAAGTTTATGATCATATTTATTAATAAAAGTATATTACTTATGCTTTATTAACAGAGAAATCATCACTTTAAACCATATACACATCGTCTCATTCATTTAAGGTGAACGCGAGTTAAGGGCAGCATTTTCGCATTTCTTATATCAAATACATTTTTTGGTAAAAAAAAATCGAATGTGTCCAATAGAAATATCGAGTTTAAATTTATTAAGATGGTTAATCTTAGGTCGGCCACCTCATTCAGCGATAAAGTATCAATCGTTTTCACGTCACACGGCTTAAAATACAATGATCGGTGTCTTTTTTGGAGCTACTTGTTTATGATGTCTAAGTTTATACTCCATTTAACCTTCCACCTACAACCACCTACTTTAAAAGTAATCGAAAATGAGCTAAAGTCACATTTTCACACTTTTTTGTTCCTATTAATAAAACTCAAAATACAGGATCATTATGGAAAAGAGCCCTGTTGGAATATTTAGACTTCATTTTGGTGTTAACATTATTTTGAAATAACGCATCGTAAAATATTGCGTTAAAACTGGACGTCTGCGCGTAGATTTCTTGCTTACCGAGGCGGTCCCCAAAACAGTTCTTAGATGTTATCTGTCCAGGGTATCCTGGGATTCAATTACAACTTTTTGTCTTCATTTAAAAAGTTTCTCATCTAATGCCGCTATACTCACGACATATACTCAAAAACTCTTGATATCACCATATAAAGAAAATTAAACACTATGTGAGGTTACAGGTACTAATATAATATTTCTAGGGCTAATCTTAAAAACAACGATAATCGTAACATGTGATGGGGATTCATGTTTACGTTTACCCCTTACAGTTATACTCTATGCAATGCGATTAGTAGGTAAGTAATGTGGTGAAGTATACGTTGTATATTTTAGGCGATCACTGAGGACTTGATAATTATATTTTGTTTGCATTATGGTTTCGAACATTTTATTTTTAGTTCTACGTCTTACTACTAATACGAGCTATAAGCATTTAATTATATTAATAGTTTTTGTTGAATATGGTAGAATCTAGAAGCAATATACCCACATTTTCTTGAAGGGAGAGTGGGAAACAATTTATGAAAAAAACGCCCTCAGTATACTCGGCTCCCCCATTATCAGCAAAACAGAATTATGAGCTTGACGTTTGGTCCACGTGCCAACCAATAATGGAGCAGTGTGGATTAATACAATAATTTAGTTCTCTTTATTTTAAAAACCAATGAAAAACCAGAGAATGTTAAATCTATAATCATGATTATAAAATTTTTTTAAAACTTTTATCTTTAAATCAATGGGTGTTGTATTATAAGTAAGAATATATATTTATTTTCTTGGTTCAACTGCAGAAGATTATTTTAAATATCGGTAAAAAAACAATTATAATTAATGTAATAGACATTTTACTTCTTTCATTCCTTCATCTGTTTGTACCGAGTACACACGTTAGTATCTTAAATCCACTTTGCTCCAAATATTTGTGTCTTCTGTAGCCTGTATATAAAATTATTGTACTTGATTCAAATTCCTTAGGGCATATAATAATTATGGAGCCAATGTAACTTATTATATTTTCTTTGATGATTTTGATATATTTAATCTTGACACATTCAACTAATAATAATCACAAGAATGGGTAAAAAGGCAAAGGCAATAAGAGTGAATATAAGAATTAAAGGGCAATTAGTTTGTTAAGTATTCCAAGCAAAGTTTTTTGGGAGAGTATTAATTGAGAGGGTGCGTGAAAAAACTGCGGGTAAGATTTAGGTTGTGCAATTGGGTTTCATGCCAGGTAGAGGTTGGATGGACCAGATATTTGCATTGCAGTGATAAAGAAATATATGGCAGTAAGGAAGAAAGTTCATTGCATATTTGTTGACCTGGAGAAAGCATAGGATCGGGTGAGTAGGAGTATGCTATGGAATGTTGTTAGAGAGTTTCGTGTGTATGCATGGTTAGTAAATGCAATCATGATGGTGTATGATGGAAGTAAAGCGTACGTTAGAATGGATGGAGCTTTGAGCGAATGGTTTGACACTGAACAGGGTGTTAGACAAGGTTGTGTTATATCTCCACGATTATTTAGTGTATTCATGTATTAGTGTATGAAGGATGCTTATTAGGACTCGATTGGTATACAAATGGACAACGTGAATGTGAGAGTGCTGCTATATGTAGATGGTGCCATATTAATGGATGAGAATTAAAGTGACTTGCAGAATGCGTTAAATAGTTTGAATGTGGCGACAGGCAGAATTAATATTAGTATAAAATGTCTCCAAAATTAAGGTGATAGTTTTTGACAAGTAGGGCCTAGGACCAGGAAATGATTGTCAGCTTAGTTAGTATAAATGTAAAACTGTTAGCACAAGTCAATGATTTTGTGTATCTAAACAGAATGTTCCGTTAAAGTGAAAGGTGAAATCTAGATGGGTGAATTCATCTCGGTGGGTATTTGTATGTATGTGGACAAATGCAAAGAATGAAGTAGTATCGAAAGAGGAAAAGAAGGTAATATATAAAAGCATATTAACGCCGACATTGTTTAATGAATGTGAAGAGTGTGTTTGTCAGGAGAAACACAAGAGCAAGTTGAATGTGGTTGGAATGATATATCTAAGCAATGTTTGTGGAAAAACTCGTATGGACAGTCAGTAATGAATGAGTGCTGTAGGAGTGTGGTTTGAAAGGGAATCCCATGTCAATGTGAAAGAAGCGTCTTACGTTGGTTAGGGCAGGTTGAGCGTATGAATATGGATTGAGTGATGAAGCAAATATATGAAGGACTAAAATAACATGTGTGACTCAATTTAGGTGGTTGTTGAAGCGAAGGGAGTATGCAAGGATAGGGAGGTGTGTAGAAAGTTAGTGAGGATGGATTAAGTCCGGAGTCGTTACTTTTCTAGCTTTATGCACAGTTTCTTGCCTAACCCGTAAGGGGACGGTGTGGATAGGTGTGTGTATATATATATACATAGTTATGGTCATGTGATATTATTTATTCCCGATGGTTCACGTTATGCCAAAATTCTAAGGCTCTTTGGCAACGGTCGCTGCTTCTCTGTGTGATAGTGGATATTATTTTAATTTTATAAACAGTTTTTTAAGCACCAGTCTTACTACCCGTTTGGTTTATACGATTAGGTACTAACTACGCTAATGGTTTTAGAAATTAGGGAGGCTATATTAATAGGAAGTGTACCCACATTAGCGTGGAGGGAGAGTGGAAAGCCATTTTGGAAAAATCACACTTAGTACACCCGACCAAGATTCTAATCTCGATCTCCCCGTCATCGTTAGTCTAGTCCACTGCGAGAGTAGCGCGTTAGACCACGTGGCCACCGAAGTGGGTTTAATAATATTTGTGTTAGCACTAACGTCCAATTAAAAATTTTCGTAGAGTTTTAGCTGGGTCTTATTTTAGGTTATTGATAATTTTTTTAAAAGAAATTGCAGTTTCTTTATTTTTAATTTAGTTTTAGTTTAATTAATTATATGATGTATGTTTTTGAAGTAATTTTTTCTTTTCCAAAGTTTAGCTTAATTTCTTTTTTTCTCAGAGCTACAGATCAATATTTAGGAAATAAATTTAGATTACTTGTCATATCATATTATTAACTCTCTCTAGATGTTTTTTGAATAATTCACAATCCGTATGTTGCAAAGTCATTCTTATAGTCTCTATGTGAAACGATAACCAATTGAAAGCATTTTAGCATATTTAGCTATCATATCATGCTAAAAATGCTTAAGAACTTCTGTACCACGTACCAAATCTAAAGCTTAGCATAACCAACTTGCACTTTAAGCATAGATGACCATTTATATTTTCAAAATGCTTCCATAAGTGACAAAATTATATGAATACCTCTCTAGATTTAAACTAAATAGAAATAAAGTTTCTAATGTTATTGCTTTTTTGAACAGAAGGACTAAGGCCTCTTAGTAAATAAAATAAAAGTTTAGAATTCTTTAAATTGTAGTCCACACATGCTCAAAATATAATGATATGCCAAAATCCCCTATGTAATCTTTCAAATTGCTATTCTAAATACGTTATTGCGTAAATACATAGACTATTAATAAAAATAATACTTCATACCTTAAATAATAGTCTACTTTTAGAAACACACTTGAAAAGAGCAGTAAAACAGTGAACGCAAAACTTGATTGCCATTTACTTAGCTCATACTCAGATTATTATAAAATTAAGAAAACAATACAAAAACACTCAAATATTTTCTACCGTTAGAAAAAAAGTTCGAGTAATATTAAAACGAATCTAGACATTCCCGTTGACCACTATTTAAATATTTCAGCCATCATATCTACTCTGAAAATAAAACTAGATCAGTGATAAGAAAGCTAATTTGGCAACACTGACAAAAACTAGCTGTATTTTTCCTTTGATGACGTCACGGTCACGAAGAGCTATTAGCTAAATACAGCGCAGGTGGAATAGCTTTCTTTGCATTCCCTCTCTAGAGTAAAAAGAATACGGTTAACAAAGTTGATAAAACTGCTTTCATATATTCATACGTCAAGTCGTGTGATATGCAGTTGTCACTTTTGATGAATAGCATCAATATTGAAAAAATGACAAAAATATAGAAAAATATTATCAATGTTGGCCTTAACAAAAGTTTGTTTTTCAAAAAAGTCATTTCTACCTTGTTCTTAGAGAAAAGGTTGCGCAGATGCAGTAGGTCATATGATGTGATGTCACAGCTTCGGCCTGTCCAGCATGGAGGCAATGGCACGGTAGGAGTGTTCTAAGAGGACTAAGTCTCTGGTTCAGAACAATAAGGTCATGGAAAGCATCTGGACGACCGTGCCAAAATACAACACAAAACTAAGCCAATATTAATTTTAGCACCACCCATTCGGGTTATATACTTATGTACTAATTATGTTAGTGGTTTTAAGACTAGGAGGGCTATATTTGGTAGAAAGTGTACCCACATTTGCGTGGAGGAAGAGGGGAAAATAATTGGGGTAAAACACCCTTAATACACCCGACCGAGATTTGAACCTCGATCTCCCCGTCCTCGACAGTCTAGTCTACTGTGAGAGTAGCGTCTTAGACCATGCGGTTACTGAAGCGGGCTTAAGCCGATCATGCTAATCTACAAATAATTATGGTAGAGTGTAAGGGAACACGAGCTAATGTCCGTAATTTACAGTTTTCAAAGCAAAAACCTTTCTTGATTAAGATAAACACCATCTTGCTTCAGTAGATACGTTCTCTAGACTTAGACATAAGAATAAGAGTTAGTCCTGTTCAAATTCCGCCACACCCACTATAAGTATTCAAGAACTGTTGATATTATTAGGTGTAGAGAATTAACCAAACAAATATAGTAAGGCAGTATTTTGTTTATTTTTTCAAAGAAAGATATATCTTTTTATAAGAAATGTAAAAATATTGACACCATCACGAGTTCACTTCCATCCCACTTTAAGATATGAGGACTTTAGAATAATAAAATGTAAAATTGGCCCAAAGTTACTTTTACTATACAGGATGAGTAAAATGTCTGTGGACGTATTATGTTTCTTGCAGGTTTGGATGACATTTGACGGCTTTGTCAAAGGAAGAGTGCATTAACGTATAACTAACTAGCAGAAGTACTCCTGGGAACGAACAGAAAAGAAAATTGAATAGAAAATAAATATATTCATCTTATTTCTTTCAACGCAGTTCTTAATCAATTTTTAAAAAAGCTAGTAAAAAATTTAAAATTATAGCCTTGAGGTGCACATGTTTAGTCACAGGTGAAACTAATTTTAAAATTTCGGCCCTCTATGTGCAATAGAGCAATGTTCATGACAGACCAAACAAACAAACCCTTAATTTTGTTAATATAGGCCTAGAATAGTTAAGCTGCCTCAAATTTTGTAAAAAAAAAAGGATAAAGGCCTTTTATTTTATTTGTGAAAATTTTTAATAGTAGGCCTAATATATATAATCAAAACTTCTTTCTTTTATAAATCAAAGATAAAAAAAACTTGTAAAATTAAATGACTCCCTCTGTGATATCTTATTTCACTTAAGTGAGGAGTGCCTTCACGATATAATCATACTCTTTACTTTTATCTAACTATTATTCTTTAGCACCCCTTTTTTATTGTATCCCATTTCTTCCCTTTACTGCTCCCCCTTTCATAGACACACACACACAAACACACCTTCCTAACGTTTTAACGTAGGGGTAATAATATATATCACAAAACGCTAACTCACTCTGACTTCCAACTTCTCTTACATCACACCTTTTTTTTATAACTTCTTTCTCTCATACCCCCACCCCTTTATCGTCTATTTCTTTTATATCCTTATGCATTTCCCTTTCCCCTACGCCCAATAAGAGCTCTTCTTTCTCATCTTCTTTTCTAACACCATGCAGAAACCACATCTTTCATCGCCATTTTTTTTCTTCTCTCTTTCCCCATCCGACCCTTTCTTTTTCTTTGCCATGTATATACTAGCGACTCCTTTCAGTTGCAGAAAACCTGCTTGTCATCTTCACTACCTTCAAACAACACGTAGCTTCCTGACGATAAGTTACACCTCGGGGTCGTCAGGGCTTGAGGGGTTGCCTTGATAAATGAGGCAACTAGCCAAACCCAACTAAACGCAGCGTGGACCCTTCACAGAAGGCTGTTGACAAAATGGTCGCTATAATAAGTTCCTTTGCAGGTCTCGTCTCGCGACTGTTGTCCAAGCGACATATAATTCTCTCTTAATCCGTACTGCACGTGAAGAGAGAGAGAAAATAAGATACAAACATTTAACGACGTTGCCTACTTGGAGATTACAAAGCTATTTTGCGAAGCGGGCTGCATCTTAACTTGACGCGCTTAAGCAGTTTAAGCACTGTTACACTTATAGACCAATGTATGAAATAGAGAGAGAGGGGAGGAAATGAGAAGTTCACCTTGAGAGGGCTCTTGTCTATGTGCTGATAACCCCTCCCCTTTTCTTCTGGCGAGTTTACACACTCACTGTACTATTTGCGCCTTGAAAACATTGACTTGCTTTTTAGTTTCACCTTTTTCTTGTTTCCTATTCTAAATAGACATGTGCTACCACAGATTTTTTTAATCTACATCCTGTCAGGAAGACTCCTACAGGACATTTTCATGACCAAGCCGAATAGCCTAAGTTGTCGATGATTTATAAAATATACGTTAAAAAAATACTTAAAGATAAAACTAATAGCTTTGTGAGGCTGTAGAAATATTTTTAAAATTATTTAAGAATGTATGGTTTTTGTTTCAACTTTATATCTTTAAAACTAGCCGAGTAAAACGTAAATTCATCAACATGGGAAATTCCATCTTGGCCATCCGTGACATCACAGGCAGCCAACGTCCTTAACTTATAATAGGATTCTGGGTAGGAAGACACTATAAGAAAATTCAAACATAGTTTTAATAGTCAACAACTATACCATTTAACTTAATTATTAGTATTATTTTACAGCTATTGAAAATATATATTAAAATTTACAGTTGAAAATCACATGAATAGATGCATAGATATATGAAAATTATTTAAGCAACTTTTATAAAAGAAAAAAAGTTATCTTCCTATCTAAGTCAGATAATAACTTTTATTTTGTGTGTGCGCCACGCTTTACTACCCGTTTGGGCTGTTCGCGTATTTACACTAATGGAACAGGGATGAGAAATGTAAGGTTTTTATGGAAATTTACCCAAATTTGCGTAGAGGAATAATGAGAAACAAATCAGTAAATATCATTCTCACTACACCCAACCGAGATTTGAATTCCCATCTTTCCTTAATCGGGAATCCAGTACACACGAGAGTGACGCGTTGAAACCACGTGATCACCTATGTGGATCAGGTTGTATTAACACGGCAGAGATAATATCGTTTACTTACTCGCATTGGTGGGTATGTGAACTAAATGTCAAAATTATCTAGCCTAGTTTTCCAGATCATGAAGAGGTCGGGTTTTACTACCAAATAGGAGTACTGAAAGTGTTTAGAAAAATATGGTTTCTCACTCTCCCTCCACGCAAAAGCTGGTATATTTCCTCTAAATTCTACTTTCCCTACCCCTACCCCATTAAAGTAGATAATGGATGACCACGTGTAACCCGGATGGGTATTAAGACGTTGTGGGGAACGGGGGTGAACAAATTAGCTAACCTAGTGGCGTACTTCAACAAGTTTTCTAATAAAATCAGAAGCGGAATGGGTATCACCAGTAATCAAAGCCAGGACACCAAGAGACAGGATGTGGAAAATTAATGTTAAGTAACTGAATATCTGGACAGATAATAAGAAAATGAAGTCTTTAAAGCCTTCTCAGTGTGCTTGGTTGAGAATCGAACCTAGATCCTTGAATATCAATCAAGCTCTTTTACCGCTCATCTCATTTGCTGGTAGTCGAATGAGTAGACATGATTTCCACGACTTATAAACCTTAACCTAGGACAGCACACCTTAAATACGTAACCTTAGTGCCATGAATTGTAAGAGTAGAATAAAAAGATTACCCTAAACAACCGGAAAACGGTTTTTTTGGAGCCCCCTCCCCCGGTGTCAAACCAGGCAGAGTTAATGTCGGCTTTCTCTTGAACCGCACGACCACTGGGACGGATCTTAATTGGTGATAAGGGTCTTATAAAAAGGTTTAAAAATGCTTAATTTGTTTATTTTATAGAGGGCGACATCAATATTTTGAGACACACATAGGTCTTAAGAGACCGTTTCAGAGCCAATGGAGCATTCTCAATGCCTTGTAAAATAATTTTTATCAAAAAAATAAAATAAATGTTTATTTATACTTCGAAAAACTTGAGTGTTCATCTTGAGCGTATTTAAAAAAATATATTTTAAAGCTAAGGCGAGCCAGACGCCCTAGACGGTATGACCACTAGAGTGGATAGCTACAAAAAAAACCCACCTAGAAATCTGGAACTTGGAATTAGTAACTAAGGAAACCTGAGAGGGTGAACCTTCAATTTTTGTTTATAGCTATTGCGAGACTAACGTCATAGACAGCATTATCACTACAGCAGGTAACTACAAAACCAAGAAATAAAGATACCTTAAACTTGACAAATCTACTCAGGGGAATTTGAGGGTGTGTATTTAGGAATGTTTTATTTACTCTAGTATATATTGCGAGACTAACGACTGTAACAACGGGATCATTGGTTTGTGCTGCTAAGAAGACATCCTATATTATTATTCACTATCGGTAGGTGCAGTTTGATTTTGTATGGATTTTTTTTCTATCTAACTTGGATTGCCAAATAAATATTTCAACTTCACATCCAAGGAAAGGTTAATTGACGTAGAGATTTCAATAGCGCATTAACTTCCCCCGGACAAGGCCGGGCACTTATAGCTAGTTAGTAAGAAAGTACACTATGGAAATTTGACTACGTTTGGAACAGGGGTATCACTTCGTCCACCCTGAAAGGCAGCAGTCCTACGTTAACTTATTACACTGTGACTCTCTTATAAGCTATATTATAGTGGAATAGTACAAGGTGAACTTCCTAACTTATAGGGTGGATTTTAAATAAATGGTACCACACAATCGCACAAAATTTATCGTATTGTGTATTATAGCTGTGAAGAAAATGTTCAAAAATATGTTTCCAATAAAATTCACTTACAAGTTTTCCTCATATAAACAAACCTATCATCTCGTTGATCACAAATCATTTGTAAAAAAAATTTAAAACCAAATTGTTAAAATATTTAAAAAAAATTTCAAATGTTAAAAAATAAGTGATTTGTAAACTACCCTACGATTAGTTTTAATTTGTAAAAATAGAGGAATATTCTTATTTATTATGAAATACTATTCCCAGATGGCCCTACCCATTTTTAATTTAATCTTTAAGACACATTTTGAATTTTTTTTTTTTTTAGAATTTGTCATTAGTAAACTAACATTAGATTAAATTATTTTAGAAAATAAACATACACTATTATTGATCATGTTAAATAGTTCCCAGATATCAATTTCGAGCAAAATTATTATAAAAAAATATAGGTCTACACAATTATTTATAACGTAAGCAATTTAACAGTCTTTTTGAAATAAATCGCTATAGTATTCTTTTAATTAATTAAAAACAGTCCTCAACAAACTACCCTTAAATGAGCTTACCTCCCCCAAAAAACCAGTATACAGTTTTATTTGTCATGCCAAACATTCTCCAGGTATACATTTTAAACAAAATCGTTAGAGCCATTTTAAAAAAATTTCTAATTCTGAAAATCAATCATCAGTAGGCCTACAACTATCCTTTAATAAACTGTTACCCACAACCCAAGTTTACAGTGCTATTTGGGAGGTCAACCACCCCCATGATATCCATTTTAAACAAAATGGTTAGAACAATTTTTGAAAAATTTAGAACTAACAAACACTCTTTTGTAAACTACGTTTAATTTGAGGGCTAGGGTCCAAATCAAAAATAATTTCCCAGCATATTGCTTTATGAGATCTAGATGTAAAGTTTGAACAAAATGCATCAAATAGTTTTAGATCTGTGACCAAGGAAAGACAGACAGACATACAGACAGAAAGACAGACACAGGAAGAAACAGAATTATAAAATCAACTTTTTTGGGTTCGGACACACATCAAACGTAAGAATTCATCATTATCTATAGATTGAAATTTTCATGATTACAATACTTTCTTTTGATATAAGAAAGTAAAAATAATATAGTCTACCATTAACTATTATGTCTCGTACGAGACGCTCCACTTCTTTTGTCGAGGATAATGATGGCATGAATTGTCGGAAGATCTCCTTCTAATGAAACGAATATGAAGACACGGTGGACCAAATCATTGACAATAATATCTCATTCTTTATTTTACACATTTTTATAAACTTTTTAAAAACTAATAGTTTCGATTTTCTTAGATGTTACATGTCTTTATTACTCGTTTATAAACATTTTAATCAAGTTTTGACTATTTAGGCTACTCTTTTTATTATTGACAACTTTTATTTATGATTTTAACTGTAAATTGTTCTATTATTTTAATATAATTAATATTTATTAATTTACCTACTCAACTTATTTTATTATAATAGTTATGCTTTTAATTATAATTATTATTGTCAAACTTCAAGAACTGAACAGTGCCTGAAGATAATAAGCAAAATATGTTCTAAAATTGAGCTGATATATTTTAAAGTCGAATAATAATATAATACTTTACAAAATGTGATTTTTCAGGTTTCATAATCCTTTTCAAATAAATTTTGAAATATAGATTAAATGTGAAACTTAAGCTATTGTGAAGGATTGTAACCAATACGTAATCGTTTTTATTATTATCTATCAGTATTAGTAGATAATTTATGGTATTCGTGTGTGGTTTTTTATTTTTTAGCAGTGCACCTTACTATAGTATGATTTTGGTAGGAAGAACAGTACAAGTTAGTTACTAAAGTTACTAAAGTTATTAAAACAATGTTAATATATTCAAACATAAAGGCATGTTATCTGCAGATAGATATTATCAATACATATCAAATAACACACATTATATAAGAAAATGTTATAAATGTTGGCCGTAAAGAAATATGTTTTGATTTTCTCTACTGTTCTTCCAACCAAAATCAGGGTATACCTGTTCAGGTTGTACTTATATGTTCTAATCAAGCAAAGGATCTAGGGATGAGGAAGGTTGAATTTAGGGAAGTGTGCCCACATTTGCATGGGGAGAGATTGGGAAACCATTTTGTATAACCACCCTCAATCGAGCCCCGATCTTATTGTCATCGGCAGTTTAGTCTAACACGAGAGCGACACCTTAGACCATGCGGCCACCAAAGTAGACACAACATAACACAAGTAGACAGACACAACAATCAATATTAACAATGTTAATCTACAACTCATTGAACTGCAAAAAAATATGTTTTTATTATCTAAATAGCCCTTCCTATAAAATGGACTCTATATTTAAGATAATAGATAATATTTACATTTCCTTTATAATGATAAAATTACCTTTAATTATTCGTATGTTTAAAATTACAAGGTAGGCCTACAAAATGAAACCGTATTATATAAAGCATTCTCCCCAAAATAAACTAAATCCAACCAAATTTTTTTCTTTTAGCACCACGTCTTAATACCCGTTTGGGATACATGCCTATATATTAATTACTCAAATGTGTTAGATATGAGTAAGGTTGTATTCAAATGAAGTGCACCCGTATTTGCGTGGAGGTAGATTGAAAAACTATTTATGAAAAATCGTTGTTGGTGCACCCGACCGGGATCGAACCCCTATCCCCTCATCATCATCAGTCTAGTCTAACACGAGATTGTTGCCTTAGACCAGTGGTTCTTTACCTTTTATTACTCACGGCCCCCTAAATATCTTAACACATTTTCGTGGACCCCTAGTTTTTACTAACATATTAATCATTAAGATTTATTCTTAAATAGTGACTTTATTTAATGATTATAATAACAACAAATAAAAAAACGAGATTAACTAACCTAAATCTATTTAATGGGACCTCTCTGTGCTGTTGAACACTTTCCACTAATTTGTCTCTTCTTGTTTAAATTGTATTACCTAACGTTATTCACATGCAGGAATCGATTCGGAGTCGATTTTGCTGCTTCGTTTTAATATTTACCATTGTGGAAAAACCCTTTTCCCATAACAAGTAGAAACAAAGGGCAACAGATTTTGAATGGCGAGGGTAAACAGATGAGGATTATTTGTACTATTAGTGAGTTATATTTTCTGTGCTTCCCTTCCCCTCCCTTCCATCTTCCCCCCCTCCCCCGACCCCGGAAAATCGAGAGTCTACTGTACTTACATACTTACGATCATCGAATATTTTCTTCCAAAACGTAAAATTTAAGATTATTGACTCCATTAATAATCAAATAACGTTTTAAATTATTTTCTCGAGGCTCTCCAAAAAAAAACCTTTCGTGGTCCCCCGGTTAATAATCGCTGCCTTAGACCATGCGACTACCGAAGCGTTTTTTTTCCTACGTCGTTTGTGTTTCAAGTGACGCATGCGCAGAAAGAACCATCGGCACGGACCACACACTGCTCTTCTCCTTAACAAATAAAGTTATGCATACTTCCAAACCTCATGTATACCTAATAGACTCAGGACTCAAAAGTGTGGAAATGATAACACTTCCAAATCTTTGTATTTATTTACTCACAACTTAGTTACACCACTCCAAATATATATAAAAAAAGAAAAGAATCAACAACTTACCACATTCCAAACAATGGAAATGCATCGCAACGCTAAGGAATGAACGGTGGCTATTTAAAAAGGGTGGGGGAGATGGAATAAAAGTTATTGTGTGCCTATTATTAAATCCCCGCAACTATTTCTTTGAATTTCAATTGGGGGTATCGAACTTCAAGTGTTCTCTACGTCACGAGCTTTTTAGAAAACGATACTACTCTACTAAACTATAGAACTCAACTGTCCCCCTTAATGGTAAACCAACGGTAAGACATCTGTACCTCTTCAGCTACAAGACTTCGACAAGGTTTCATAAATGTGCAACGTGCTCCAAGTATGTACTGTACGTACTTTGGAACTCGTGTCAATGTTTTAACAGTTCGCTGGAGAAATGACTTCAAATGAAGTCGCTTCGATTCTAAACCTCTCCCACTTCTGAGAACACAATGAGAAGGGATGGGGGAAGCCACACGTTTTGTTGAAATTAAACATATGAGAGTTTTTATTTGATTTTTGATTTTAGATAGTGAATGTACATATATATATATATCAAATAAAGTTTTAGTGTTTATTTTGAATTTTAAATGTACAATTTATGAAGTCAAAATTTAATCTTATCATCATTAAGTTTTTCCAACCTTTGGCCGGCACAGTTTAGTAAAATACCTCCATCTACATCTGTACTTCTATCATTCTTCCTATTTAAATTCCTTAAATTCTTCTACTCTCACTTTCACACTTCCTGTTAGCTGCTCCTCCCATATATTTCTTGGGCTCCCTTGCAGGCTCTTTTTCTTTATACTTTATTTCCATCATTTTCTTTGCTTTCTCCATCCTCATTACATGTCCATATGATATCAGTCTTGCTTTCTCTACTATCCCATGTACTCCCACTACTCCCAATCTTTCCTGGATATTTTAATTCCTTAAATTGTTTCTCCTTGTGACTGCTAACATGTTCATCACAAACTTAATTCCCATGGCCTCCACTTTCCTAGTCTTTTTTATATTCATTGTCCATGTTTATGATGCATATGTGACAATGGGTACAACGTGTTCCCTATACAACACTTTCTTACATTTCAGGGGCACTTCTCTTCTCCATAACAGGTCTCTTACACTCCTATATAACAACTCCCCCCACTGTCTTCTTCTCATTAAATACTATCTATTTCCACCTTTCGCTTCAATCATGCTTCCAAGATATTTTACGTTCTGTAATTTTCCCAGCCTCTATTCTTTCAAATTTAATTCCATTATCTTTTAGTTCTTCATTCCATTCTTGTAGCTGTTCCTGTACTTACTCTTCCTCGTCCCACCATGCCATCAAGTCATCAACAAACATCATGGCTTTCATTCTTTCTTCTCCGAATTTTCATCCCACTTTGTTCATGACCATTTCCATTATCATTACAAATATTAGTGGTGAGAGAGCACTCCTATGCTTCACTCATTTTTTATTTCGAGCCACTCCATCCTCCCACTCTCTGTCTTAGCAAAACTCATGTTATTCTCATATATGCTTTTAACTTTGACTACAACTCCTTTTTCCACTTTGACCTCCTCCATCACTTGCCAAACTTTATTTATATCCATGCTATCATAAGCCTTTTCCAAATCTATAAATACCTTCAGGTCCTTCCCGAAATCATACCTTCTTTACATCAGCTGTCATATGGCAAAAATCAAGTCTGTTGTATACCCCTGTTTCTTAAATCTGTGCTGTTACTCTTCCCAACACATTTAATTTTATTTCTTAATCTCTGTTCCAGTATCTACTCATATATGTTTGTACAATGGCAAATCTTCGTTTCACTCTATAATTTGTACACCTCATCTTGTCTTCTTTCTTGAAAATAGGTATTGTAGCTCTCTTTTTTCAGTATTCCGGTAACTTGTTCTCCATACAAATCACTCTGACCACCCTTTATAACCATTGTATACCTGCTTCTCCTGCAGCTCTTATCATTTCCGCAGTCAATTCGTCCACAGCCGCTGCTTTTTATTGTTTCGTCCTCTTTAATACATCCTACACCTCTTTCCATGTGGGACCTCTTTCCTCATATTCTGCCATTTCTTCCTTCTCCTCTGTTTCACTCTCATCACTTCCCTTTTCCGGGTTGAATATCTTCTCAAAATATCTCATCCATATGTCCTTTTCTTCTTCTCTTGTCTTCGACGTTCATACTTCTTCATTCATTATTATAACTTCTTGTATTTTCTCTCCCCTTCTATTTTTTACCTCCTTCCGTTCAAGAAATTCTGTCCATTTTTGCATCTAGTCCTTCCTGGTTTCCCTTACCACTCACTTCGCTCTTTTCTTCTTCATCCTATATTTTTTCTCGGTTCTCCATTCCTATTCTTAAAACTCATTTTGAATGCTTTATTCTTCTCGTAATAGGTAATAGGTGATTTAATAGGCAACGTAATTACAAGCTACAGTATCTTAACCTTAAGGGACAAACCTAGCATTGGGTATATAACATCGTGAGAAAACTAATATACAATCCTATTTTCATGGGACATCGGGCCAGTGTCATAGTCAGATTTAGTGCGTCTAAAGTGCGTGTCGATACTGAATACAGGACGACACCTACCTAGACCAAAATGGAATAGGCCAGTTTCATATGCGAAACTGGCCCATTCCATTCAATTTCAGGTAGGTGACGTCTTGTATTTAGTATAGCGCCGCACTTGAGGCGTACTAAATTTGACTATGAAACTGGCCCATCATCTGAAAGCTATAAAAGCTACTAGATCTACTTTTATGTACTACAACTATCACTTTTGAAATATATTATCATTATCTATAAAACAAAACTATTACCATAGTAAAATGTTATTAATGTTAGCAGCCAAAAGTTTGTAGTTTCTAAAAAGCCCTTTCTATAAAAATTGTACTGTAGCTCTAGTAGAACGAAAATATACAAATGTAACTTATTCATGGATTAAATAGTCACTCTATTATAGTTGTTAGTTAAGGTTTTAGACACATCTAAATATATTATTCTTTAAAATGAAAAATTACACCTGGAAATGGGAATTGAATGCGGGACCTTTGGCTTAGTACGCCAATGCTCTTACTACTGAAATATCCCGGAACCGTTCCGTGCCCAGGGTCATTCTTCACTCATATTTTAAGGAAGAGTCAGTGATGGACGTACGGAAATCGTCAGCTACGTTTGAATGATTAATTAAGCTCGCGAACTATCAGATAACGCAGCCACCGTCGACTCGGTAAGGCTTTATGCTGCCAAAATTACAATAACTGTACGAATGCGCATATTATGATTGATTACAAATCTATACTATTATAATAATTGTTAAATACGGTTATAGCAGAATCTTAATATATTCTCTAAAGTTTGGATACCACTTCTAATAGGCTTATTCTCCAAACAAGATATTTCTATCTACGAGTATCTATCTGTATATCCTTATGTTTATCTTTTTATCTGTAGGTTTAGTTATATTTTCTACCTCAGGGCTATCAATAGATTAATTTAAGTTTACTGTGTGAAGAAAATAGCTTCTCAAAAATACGCCCGTATTAACTTGGAAAGAGGCTAAGAAAACTATAATTGGGAAAATCTCCTTTGGAAAAACACCTCACAGTGCACCCAGCCAAGAACCGAGGCTCAAATTCCACATCACTGGCTATCCAATCTTTGGCAACCTTAGCTCCTTAGACCAGATCTCAGGTGTGGATTTTTGCTGAGCACTACTGCTACATATCATAACATTTTAGTGACTATAATTGAAAATGTTACTGATTTTTAGTTAATTTTATTGTGAGTTAATTTGATTTATTTATTTAAAATGTATGCTTTTATTACTCATGTTAACAACTCAGGCTATCTATTGTCATTTTAATTAATGCTATGTCGAGTAGGCCTACTTGAAAATTCAAGTTGGATTATCGTTTTAGTATCGACTCATTGATTTTTACAAAACTCGAAGTTGAGAGTACTTAAAATTATCAATTTTCTTTAGAAAATTTTGAGTTTAATTAATTTTATTCAATTTTAAGAAATTATTTCATAGCAAATAAAATTCCTCAATATTTACTTTTGTCTATTTATAAAAATACAATTATATAAAATATAATAAAAAACCGAGTTTGTATGATTATAACTTTTTTTCACGAAAAAAGAAATCATTCTGAAAAATCTTATAATTTATAAATGTATCTATTTCATAAATTCAACTTGAAATATTTCTAGTACAGATATTTTTCCATTTTTGCCCCCTACACAAACTAAAAGAAATTCCATGTTTTCATTCTAACTCAACTCAATGATAAAAAAAAATGTCCACATGCTCACCCCTAATACTCAATACTCATTCGAACTATATGCATATATTTAACCAGGATAATGTATTAGGAATGGTGAAGGAAGAATTGAGAGATAGTGTACTCACATTAGTATGGAGGTGGAGTGGTAAACAATTTAGGAATAAGCACCTTCAGTATACCATGCTGGAATTCGAGACGCAACCTCCCAAATCACCGGAAACCAATAAAAATTAGCTTTAAATTCAAAATAGATGCCCCACGACAAAGGTTTTGAGTTTATGGATCAATTTTGAAGCATAATATCTTGAGGCAAAATTTGACGATTGGTTTTATAGAGAAGCTACTATAACTCAAAAACCAGATTAATTATAACGTCAATCTAGACATGTTACACACTCCCCTACTAAACAACTTACAAGATTTGGCACACCCTGTGTCCTCTTCACCCCCTGCTACCCCCAGTCATCCGTATGTAACATTGAGGGATCGGGTATGGGAAGTGTGTGTGTGTGTGTGTTGGGGGGGGAGGGGATGGGAGGGGACCCTTTTTTTCTTTTGTTCCGATATTGAAATAGAATCATTTGAGTGTAAATAATTTGCTTTTGGTTCCCCATAGCTTGGGCCAAGTTATTAGCATAGGTCTGTCTGAGCAGCAAGCTGCTGTGCCGGGCTACTGTAGCTACAAACTGTCTACACAATGTCTACAACAGGGGTGAACAGACCATGGAAACTAGGCCACACGAGAGAAACAAACTGCTCCATAACTTTCCCTGCCCAGCAGCTAATATCCGATTGACTTTCTTTAACAAGTTAAAACTTGTTTCGTATTCGTTTGTCTGGGTAATTACTTTTGTTCCTTTAAGGGTGTTCAAGTTAATTTTGAATGGTTTTCAACATTTTAATTTCAAGTTGAGAAATAGTTAGTAATTTCTTGATAAATTAACTTTTTTCTAAGATAAATGTTTCTTTGGATTTTCCTTAACATTATTATTACTATAAAAACATCTTTAGCGCCTTTGTTGAGGTTTGTTGAATTTAAAAAAATAAATTACAACTTCAATATGGTTTGTTAGTCAAAAGAAATCAAATGATTTTCTGACTCTAAAATGTCAAAAATAATTCATAGCTAACTTTAATATTTTTAACAAGGCGTAATATAAATTAAATTCACTTGTCAAACTGTGGACACATAATTGCAGGTTTGATGGTTTTTAGTAACTTTACATAGGTCAGAATAAGCCAAAGTTACCGTAAACATAATATATATACAATTATACATTTTAAAATATTTATATAAACTACAAAAATATTCTTACAAATTGAAGCACGTACTAACATAAAACAAAATCTAAATGGTATGACCCGCCTCGGTGGCGTAGTTGGCTAACGCGCCAGACGTGTTGAGCCAGACCACCGAGAACGGGGAGATCGAGGTTCGAATCTCGCTCGGGTGAACTAAGGGTGGTTTTTCCTAAATGGTTTTCCACTCTCCCTCCACGCAAATGCGGATACACTTCCTCTAAATTCAACCTTCCCAATTCCTAATCCATTAGTGTAATTAGTACTTAAGCGTATAATACGAACGGGTAGTAAGACGCGGTGCTAAATAATAATAAATAATAATAAATGGTATGCGCCATAAGTTTTGTATTTTTGAAATATAAAATGTTATTTAAGAATTGGTTTATTTCAAAAGGGTTTTATTATTTCAGAGGTGTTTTTTATTTCAGATTTGGTTTGTTATTTCAAAATATATTTCCCGCCATATTGGAAGTTAAAGGTATCAACATATTCCTATTTAATTAAAAACCTTTAATATTTATAACTAAAGAAAAATGAAAAGCTGAAATGATCTTAGTGTCAACGACGTTTAGAGCAAATTGGCCCGGTTTTTTTAAATCTCAAAGTACATTTTTAAAAACCTTGCTTTATCCTTCCTTAAACTAATAAAGTATTTTTTTAAAGTATCATCACAGACAATTCTAAGATATTTGAGATTTGTTTTCGTGGTTTTGAAACATAAAAACTGCCACTCCCATAAATAGGCTTAATACCGTATTGTGAGGTTAATTCCCTTAAAGTATGTGGCACCTATAGTTGATAAATTATGTATTTTACTAGCTCTGTATCATGCGAAAAACAAAACAAAAAGTGAAACCTGGTGCACTATCATGCTCATAAATTATTTTCTTACTAAGCAATACAATCAAAATATAGCTTTCTTGAAAAATTAATAGGCTAACTGTGGATATAGGGTGTCATATGGTTAGCATAATGAGCCCTCATGCCCTTAATCTCAGTTTTCTAAACCGGATATGTGACTTCTTTAATCAAGTAGCTCCACAATTGTACTCATGTGGTTGAGTCTGTTACCTGTTCCAGACCCACTGCTTTACATATACATTTTTGATGCACCAGGGATCGAACCTGGGTCGTCTAGATTTGTAGCCAGGAACTCTGACCACTAGACTACAGATGAGGTCATATCAGTCTCATCATCATCAACTGTTTGCAGCCTGTGACCGGGTCACTTCAGTATTACTCCATATTCCTCTATACTTTCACCATTCTTCCGCCTTTAATTGCTTCTATTCCTCTACTTTCACTTGCACACTTTTAGCTATCTGCTCTTCTCCTCTCTTTCTTGGTCTTCTTTGCTGTCTTTTCCCTACATACTTCATTTCCATAAGTTTTTTTAACAAACTCTCCTTTTCCATCCTCATTACATGCTCATACCATCTCAGTCTTCCTTCCTCTTCTAGCTCGTGTACTCATATTTACATATAATACATTTAATTATATTTATATATTATATATAATACATCTATTATACATATAATATATATTGATTATCTATTATATAATGGATATACAATATACTGTATTATATATTTATCAAATATATGTATTAAAACTTATATAGGCATATATTAAACATAGTATATCTATTATAAACATATAATATATCTATTATATATCATATGCCTACTTATTTACGTTCCCTTAATTAATTCCCTTTACGTATAAGGCCTACATATAATTGCTCAAAAAGTTGTAGTTGAAATAATTGAACTCTTAATAAAACGAATACATATATAATTAATTAGATCAAGATTTCAATTATTTCAGTATATATTTTATGTTTACTTCTTATTTTTGGTAAGAAAGTAAAATGAGAAGGATGGTGATGGTGATGGTGATCAGGGAATCTAAAGCATCAAATTCGCAATAAAAGTTACTGTCGATAATACAGAGGTTAAGGTTTGCATCTCGGCTGGGTGCAATGAGGGAATGTTTTACCATTGTGCTTTATAACTGTGGGTTTCTTAACCTCTTTCTATACTCATGTGGGTGTACTTCTTCTACCCTCCTCATACCTGAGTTTTAGATTAAGTCGTTAATACTTTGATACTTAAGCTTTGATGTAAAACACTAATAATACAAATATATGATGAGATACTAAATCTCTGTTTACAGCGTCTTTCTTTTACACGAGTGGTAAGGTAAAGCTAATATAGGCTCATAGGACCCAGCTTACATGCTAACTAAAACCAACCGGAACTTTAAAAAAAAAGTATTGATGTTTGGCTTCATTTTATTCACGAATAGGGCCTTCAATATTATTATATACGCAAAATATAGTTGAATGTGCAGTCTTAGGCGTGTTTGTTTCTTTGTTTTCTTCCCCGTAATTCTATCGGTTCAGGCTATACGTATTTCAACTACACTGCGGTAGGGATGGAGAAAGTAAAATTGAGATAAATGTACCACCATTTGCGTGAAGGTAGAGTGGGAAAAACTTTTTTTTTAAACCCGTTAAAATATTCGGGCGAGAGTTTAGCTATGACCTCTCCGTTCCCGGAAAGACAGTCTAGGTGAGCCCAACACCAAATTCGCGTGCTCTGGTTTGTTTTTAGGTCTTGGTATATCCATTTTGGTGGCCGAATGGTCTAAGATATCACTCTTGCAAGATACTATACTGCCGGTGACGGGGAGTTTGGGGATCGAAACCCAGTTGGGTGTACTGAGGGTGGTTTTTCCTTCCTAAATAGTGTGTCCCACTTTGCCTCCACACAAACGTGGGTTCATTTCCTTTATAAATTCCTTATCCCTACCCCATTAGTGTAAATAATCGCTGCTCAAAATTAAAAAAAAAATTGGATAATATGGCTCTGTGTTTATAACATGCTATTATATTTCTTAAATAAATAAATTCGATCTGGGGGTAGGATAAGATCGGTTCCACACCTAGCCTCTTTTCTTCTCCTGGAAAACCTACTCGTCCGGAAAGTAGGCGAGCTACTTACACAGCCACATAATACATGAAGTCATCACATCTCCCTCCCCGACTCTGATCTCACGAACGAACCGTGACCGAGTCGTGGAGTGTGTGTGCCCTTTGGAGCCCCGCTTTCTTTTCAAGACGTGACGAATTCACGAACATCGCCTCTGTCTGTCTGTCTGTCTTTATCTCGCTCGCTTTTTGAGTTTAGAGACGAAAGAAACTGAAATGCTTTGATCGTATTCAGGGACAAAACATAATAGTTTGTATCAGCTGTCTCATGTCACGATAACAAGGGAGGCACATTATTATAGTAACACATGTATTATTATTATTATTATTAGCACCGCGTCTTACTACCCGTTCGGGCTATACGCACTTACGCTAATGTGTAATGGTAGGGTGATTGTGAGATGAAATGGAGGACCTACAGTTTAACGTGGAATCCGAACCACGGTGGAGGCCTGGCATTCCACACATTCACAAGTTGTGACTAATACACGTCTTGTCAGAGGTGAAGGAAGGTTTTGCCAATCAGATAAATCTGTGCCGTGACCGAGGATTGAACCCCGGACCCCCAGCACAGAAGTCTGACACCTTACCCCTAGACCACCAGGTCACCCAGTAACACATGTAAGTTGCATTATATCGTGGATTTTAAAAGCGGGTTTGTGTGCTCACACGACTTACAAGTAACTTAATCTAGTGGATTTAAGGTGGGGATTTAGGGAACGCGAGAAAGTGTTTGCAGTTGTTATACCAACACATATTTTGGCCTAAATATTTCAAATATTGATTTAGTTTAAACACAAAGTTTAATAATTTTCTTCACATGGTTACATCCGCAGTGTTTAAATATCTGTCATGAGCATAGTGGCATTAAGTGATACACTTTTTAAATGAAGAGGAAAAAGTTGTCATTAAAATACAGGACACACTTGACAGGTATTCAAGAACTGTTGATATCACAACGTGAAAAAAAAATTTAAATCTATGTTTCTACTGGAGCAATATTTGATTTATTTAGACCAACAACATTGTTTGCTATAAAAACTGCAAAAACATTGGCTTTATCTCGCGTCTCCTACATCCCCACCTTATAAATTATGAGTTATTATTAATAAGTTATATTATGAATTTAAATTAAATATATATATATATTATCTAGCTTATCTAGCTTGTAAGGTGAAATTAACAATTTGAGAAACCCGCATCGGTGAACACGCAGACAAAAGTGTAAGTCTCATCTAGTTTAGTTTGATAATGGTAGATAAGTCAGAGTATGAATCTCAGCTGGGTGTACTAAGGTTTTTCTTTAAGTGATTTCCCACTCTCTCTCCTCGCAAAAGAGGGCGCCTCAACAGTAACCTGGAGAGGGGATATTGAAACTCTATAGTCACCAATGGAGAGAACCAGTATCAGTGCTCTCGAGATTAGAATCCAACCCCAACCTTTCAAATCAAAGATGAGCCCGCCAGTCGATCTCGCTGGCGCTGAGTGATGTATGCCTAGCTACCATAAGGGGAAGTGTCGATCTACCTGTAACTATTGTCCTAGCCAGGAATGTTTGCCCTGCAGTGCCGAGCACACGAGTAATTACCGCGGGAGAATGTTCGCCACAGAGAGCAGACCCGTCACAAAAGACATACCTCGCTCTGTCTATTCTCTACCCTGAACTTCGAATTGCCTAGTAATTGATTGGCCCGGACATGTGTGTGTGTGTGTGTGTGTGTGTGTGTGTGTGGATTACAAAAGTTACCCCCCTTTACCACCCCTCCGTTCCTCCCTACTGTATTTGTGGGATGAAGCTAAAGGGATATATAGAGAGGAGTATCTCCAGGGGAACAGTTAGAGGCTGAGGTTACGCGCATAATCGGCCCTGGTAGTTTACACTCGCGTCTCAGGGGAACAACAGCATAACCTCCAGAATTATACGGAATGATTTTAATAGGAAGGGCTTGTAAGAAAATTAAATATATTTTGTATGCACATTTGATAACATTTTATTATTATTTATTATTATTATTATTAGCACCGCGTCTTACTACCCGTTCGGGTTATACGCACTTACGCTAATGTGTAATGGTAGGGTGATTGTGAGATGAAATGGAGGACCTACAGTTTAACGTGGGATCCGAACCACGGTGGAGGCCTGGCATTCCTCACATTCACAAGTTGTGATTAATACACGTCCTGTCAGAGGTGAAGGAAGGGTTTGGCAATCAGATAAATCTGTGCTGGGACCAAGGATTGAACCCCGGACCCCTGGCACAGAGGTCTGACACCTTACCCCTAGACCACCAGGTCACCCAACATTTTATTATTTTAAGTTATAGATATCTAGAACATTTACCTTCTACACACCAGAAATCCAGTAAATTGTAAGACTGACACCTTATACCGTGTGAATACAGGTGTGGGTGTCAGTAAAAAGGGACTCCTCGAAGATGAAGAAATAATTAAGGGTTTAATTTGTGTATAAAATATAAAGTTTTAATTCGATATATTAATTATTAAATATTGTTAAAAAAAATTTTGTTTAGTTAAGCCCCTGCACAGGTGGCCACACGGACTAAAGTGTTAAGTCTCATTTTGTTAGGTTCGTTGCTTGGAGGTTGGAGCCCATAGCCGTTCAGGCGGGTTTACGATTACGCTCAAATTAGAAAGTGCTTCCAAGTGTGGTTTTCTACATTCTAAATTTGGCAACAGCGAAATGTGGACAATTTTAATATTTTTCTAATTTTAAATTAATATTTTTGCAATTTTTAAAATATGATAAAATGGTGTCATTGTTCTCAATTTCACTGTATTATAAAGTAAGCTACAGAAACCGCACCGGGATGCCAGTCTGATTATAGCTGCATTACTCACATAACTTAGGTGTTATCCTTAAGGTGAGACGAGCTTTTAATCCAAGCGGATAAAAGGATGAAGAAAGCAAATAAAAGGAACCCACCGGCACTATTCTGGAAGGAAGGTAGAAAATAATCTCAGTGGAGTTATTCAAGATTGAACCCCGGACTAGACCATGTAAGATTTGGCTAAATGTGGTACACAAATGTGTGAAAAAGTTGAACATTAAGAGTTTTAAGAATAAAAGATTATGTATGACTCGGTGTATGGATGTTGTTGAAGCGAAGGAAGTATGCAAGGATAGGGAAGTGTGGAAAAAGTTAGTTATGGAGATATGATTTTTATAGTTATATGCAGTTTATTGCCTACCCTGTAAGGGAACGGGGTGTACGTGTGTGTATGTGTGTACATGTATATATGTATGTATGTATGTATGTATGTATGTATTTATTTATTTATGTACGTATGTACGTACGTGACTCCCATAATGTTTTTTTAAGTTTATCTTATCATTAGGCCTAGTCTTAAACATAAATCTTTGGATAAATATTTCAAGTTGAAATACTTCCTATAATAATTTCTACTAGGATCTAATATATATATATATATA
>CABFWO010004391.1:37146-65924 GCA_902155825.1 Timema genevievae | reverse complement strand
TGCTAGGTTTAGCACCGTGGGGTTCAAAGGGTTTAATTTAAGATTGAATCATGTATATCATGGACCATTGGAACAAGCCTGAAGCTGAAAAATATTTTCATTTAGTTAAGGTGGGATTGTAGAGAACTCGAGAAAAGATTATTGCTTTACCTGATTTATAGCAGAATCATTTTTTTTGTCAAAATAAATAATCTATTTTTCCAATAGAAACATAGAGTTGAATTTTCTTCACATAATGATGTCAACAGTTGTTGAATATCGGTCATGATCATAGCTGTATTATACGAGAAACTTTTTAAATGAAAGGAAAAAGTTTCCATTAAATTCTAGGACACCTTTGACCTATATTCAACAACAGTGACTGTTACTCACATTGTTCTTCACATGGTTTAATTTTTGTTTTTATTGGATAATTATTTGATTTATTTTGGTATGAAAACTGCAAAAACCCTGTCCTTAACTTGTGTTCCCTACATACCCAACTTAAAATTGACAAACTTGACTCGAAAATAGAACCCAGGACCTTTGGCTCAACTGAAACATACTGGATTGTTTCATATCCAGTGTCACTCCTCACTACTAATATGGCAAGTATGAGGTTGGTTGAATCTAGAGGAAATGAACCCACATTTGAGTAAAGGTAGAGTGCGAAAATAATCAGGAAAAACTACCTCTAGTTTACCCGACTGAGATTATAGCCCGAATCTCCAAATCATCGGCGGCCCGGTCTATTTTCAAAGTGATCCCTTAGATCATGTGGCGACTGAAACAGGTAAAATAATATTTAAAATATAATTAAAATACCTTGAATATGGAATGTGAATATTTTTTTTCAAGCATATTAAATTGAAACTTCCTTAAGAACTTGAGGGGTTAGAGGTAGCTAAGATTTGAAATATCTATCTGTAGTCACTTCCATAAAGTATTCTATTTAAAACGTTTGAAAATACGTGTGTAAATATGGGTGGCTAATATAGCTCTGATTTCCATAAGAGGAGGAAAATTGTTTGTTGATAAATTAAAATATATTAAATAAAGAGCACATAATAAACTGCCTTATCAAACATTTTTATTAACTCTCATGTTTGTACACTCAATTCAGTGCAAACACATTTTCAAGTTTAGGATTGTTTAACTTAACACACGAATAAATACGAAGCGAATTAATTCGTCCTAGCGTTCCCAAATAAAACTTGGGGGGCAACATTATATTAGCAAGTGAAAGAGGTGTGTGGAGGGAAGAGTAAAGTTGTGAGGGGGGGAATATGTGCCTACAAAACGAATGAGTTCCCTAAACAATCCCTTGATGGTCCGAAGTGTAAACTTAGTTAGAACGTTGGGTAATTTGTTTTTTTTACAGACGAAAGGGTGTAGGAAAGAGTTAATAGACTCGTTTTGTAAACTAGCCTGTAATGTCACACGTTTGGAGATGCAGCAGGTTAAAAGCGTAGACGTATGTCAAGTCATAGCTTACATATACCACTCAGAATAAAGGAATATACACACACAGTTACATAACTTTAAAATATGAATTATAATTTTTACTTTGACTAAATCAGTACCTACACTATACATTTCTGAGTTTCTACACAACTTAATGTTTGATGAAAGTAAATGAGAATTAAAAGGCCGTTTTTATAGCAATTTTATGGCAAAATTAATAAAAATATTGCTCAGTAGATGCGTTTGGTTTAATTTAATATAATTGAATTGACGAATAAAGTGAAATGGAGCAGAAGATAATACATTTATGTTCCTATTTTAAAAAAAGCTTTTTGGTAAAATTTAATAAATTATTGCTTAAGTAAATGAATTTAGTTTAGTACTCTACACAAAGTAATATAAAAATTATTGAATATTTGGTATGATAAAAATTTCCTCGATGCCTATCTTATCTTATATTTTATTCTTCATCTTCAAACATTAATAAAATTGAGTTTGTTTGTCTGTCTTGAGCATTGAACTTTATCTACCGCAAGCAAAGGTCCGACATTTTAAATTTTATTGAACCCTCTGCACGAACTTGTGCATCTCAAGGAAGGAATATTAAAATATTTACATTAGATTGGTTTTAGTTAATTAAAAACTTGGTTGGAAACAAAAAGACCACTGGCAACGTAAAGATTAAAGGCACTAATTTTAAAGTTACCTTCCGCGTACTAAAAATATTTATCTTCGCCAACGCCCTATACTTTAACTAGTAATAGAGATTCTAGAACCGTTAGGATTATTAAAATAAAAAAAAAACATTAAATTAATCAAAACTAAAAGAGTGTTTTATTTGTTTTGGCTAAGAAAGCTTATTGTAACAAAAACTGTATGAAATATGGACCTTAGAACTCGCCTTCTCTTGCACACCACCTTAATCTTTCTTCTAATTAAAGGCACATATTATAATAATATTGCGCGTCTGGGTTACAGTACTCGTAGCCTAGTAGTGGAAATATTACTTAGTACTAATGTACCGTTGCCCAGGAGACGCCCGAAGGTACTAATCGTATATCTTTCCGTGGAAGCTCTTTCCATGTCCCGATTAGATGGAATGTTGGTGATAGTGAGTTTGAGGGTGTGTAGCCAGTGGAAACACTTAAACCTATCCTAGGTCTAACTAACCAAACCCTGGTGACTGTTGGGCTAGTTCCCCTTTTCTGGAAACAGATACAAGGTATCAGCCGGGAATCGAACCCGGAACCCCTAAGCTCATAGCCAGGTGCACTGATCTCTACACCGTGGAGCCTGTAAAGTTAAAATTGAAAAATCCCTATTCATCTATTGATTATGTTTGTATTAAAATAATATTTGGTTGCTGAAATTCGTTTTCAATGAGAACAGCAGAAGTGTTTTTTTTTAAATAAATGTATTGAATTAGGTTTCCAGCCACGTAGGGTAAAAGGATATGAGTTCTCTTCTGTTCTGTTTTTGTTCGCACATTTACGGGGAAGTCGGGGTTTAAATCCCAGCTGGGTCTACTAAAGGTTTTTTTTTCATAAATAATTTTCGTTTCACTATCCTTCCCCGTAAATGCAGTTTAATTTCCCCCAGAATCTACTTCCCTAGACATTGTCCCACTAGTGCATCTATATGGATAGTTTGGACGGGATACGTAATGAAAACACACATACAAATAAAATGTACCACACAATCGTAAATATCATCTTATACAGTCATTCTACTACAATTTGAATCAAAATGTTCAAAAATTGTATATGAGTAAGTAAACATTAAATTGATTTGTCCTCTAAAAACAACTATAGAATGCTATTTATCATATAGTATATTCCCCATACACCCATTTTTAACTAATTCACTAGAGTCCTTTAAAGAAAAAAAAAATCAAATTTTCTAAAATCAATCAACAATAAGCCACCCTTAAGTGATTTCCTTCCCTTAAACCAGTATACAGTATTATTTAGACTACTATGTAAAACAAACTCCATATTTACATATTTAACATAATATTTATAGAATTTTTGGGAAGATTGAAATCTTCAAATGTCAGTAATCAGTAAACTTTCCTAAATTTCAGAGCTATGACCTAATAAAATCTATATATCAACTTTAACAAAACCCATTACAGTATACCGTTTTAGCTATAGCATAAAGTACAGTCAGGCAGACAGACCACGGGGGGAGGGTGTTGGAGTGGGTACATAATTTTAAGACCAACTTTATCCATTTTGGGAGCCACAAAGGCCAGCTCACTTATAATCTCGGGGTAGAGCATTTTCATTACTTACCTTAACTATTTCAGGAGCCATAACGGCCAGCTCACTTATAATATCGATGTAGAACATTTTCATTACCTACTTTATCTATTTCGGGAGCCATAACGGCCAGCTCAATTATAATATCGATGTAGAACATTTTCATTACATACTTTATCTATTTCGGGAGCCATAACGGCCAGCTCACTTATAATATCGATGTAGAACATTTTCATTACCTACTTTATCTATTTCGGGAGCCATAGCAGCCAGCTCAATTATAATATCGATGTAGAACATTTTAATTACATACTTTATCTATTTCGGGAGCCATAACGGCCAGCTCACTTTTAATATCGATGTAGATCATTTTCATTACCTACTTTATCTATTTCGGGAGCCATAACGGACAGCTCACTTAAAATCTTGAGGTAGAACATTTAAAAAAATACAATAATATATCTAAAAGAGAATGTAAAGATATTGGATCTTTTGATACCTCAATGATACGTCTATGACTGTCTCTCTCGGTGACGCGAAGATATGTTTTTCCATGTCTCCAGAGAGAAGAACCACTATAGAGACCAGTTTGGACATTGTATTTACTTTTGGACGCTCGGTCCACCATGTTTGGTCTAGTCCTCTTTTCCTCGCGTATCACCTCCACACCCACCCCCTTCCCTCCCACCCAACACACACATGGGGATTGGATGTCCTGTGTCGTCTGCTTTGTACCTCGACTACTGTCAGTCCTTCACCATAGGTTCCAGACACACGCTCGAATAATTTTATAAAAAGATAGAGGACAAAAAAAAAAGAGTTTCGCGAAATTTTATCAGCGGTATCTCACTCACTATTTTACATATGATGGATACAAATGAATACACAAACACGTGATTTCGACCAATATTGTCAAGAAGGGAATTGAAGTAAAACCATTGTCTCGAATATTAAATTAGTTTTTTAAAATATATTTATAAATAAGTATTTCAATGTTACATTTTATTTATATGATTTTCCTTTAGTAAGTTCATTACTCACGGATTATTTACTTTATTATTACAATTGAAGCCGATTTTGGTGGACAAATGGTCTAACTCTAAGGCAATATATTAGACTCCCGATGATGGGAAGATCAGGGTTTAAATCCCAATTGTATGCAACAGGGGTGGTTTTTTAAAAAAATATCCACTCCAGCTACACGCGAATGCAGATAGATTTCCTCTAAATTCAACCTCATCCCTAACACATTAGCATAATTAGTATATATGCGTATAACTTGAACGGGTAGTAGGACGTGGTGCTGAAAAAAAATAGTAACATAAATATAAATATAACATGAATATAACCCGCCTCGGTGGCGTAGTTAGCTAACGCGCTAGTCGTGTTGAGCTCGACTACCGAGGACGGAGAGATCGAGGTTCAAATCTCGGTCGGGTGAACTGGGGGTGGTTTTTTCCTAAATGGTTTTCCACTCTCCCTCCACGCAAATGCGGGTTCACTTCCTCTATATTCAATCTTCTCAATTCCTTACCCATTAGCGTAATTACTTAAGCGTATAACCCGAACGGGTAGTAAGACACGGTGCTAAATAATAATAAATATTAATATACTCTTACACACCTGCGTATAGTTTAAATTTTAATTTGTATTTTTTAAATAATAAAGGTAACACTTATTTAATATATTAAAGAAGTTGCGTTTCAGAGCTAAAAAGAGCTAAAAACCTTTATTGATACATTAACTTCAAATAAATGTTTTACAATTAATCTATCATTCATTTACTCTGTAAGGCAGAGAGCTTATCTTGCATGGTTATTGCTCCACTCTGGCGCAGCTTATTAGATAGGTTCATAGTGCAATACGTCTAGGCAAGATTGATTGTCAACTATCAGAATAAACAAAGTGTGCGAGTGGAAAAAAATTAGATTATTAAGAATTATGTATTTATTACACTACATTTTACTAACTTTTTAAATGTTGACACAATTGACATTAAGTTATTCTAAGAAACTAATTTTTACTACTGATAAAATCAGTAGTTAGTTATACCTTCCAGGAAAACCAAAAACTTCTACCTAAGTTTTATTTGACTTATGTCGTAAATATTGCTTACTTTATAATAATTTCCAAACGCATTAGCCAATTTATTTAAATGTTATAATCGGAAAAGGCAAACGTATATTTACTGCTCGTCAAAATATAGTTATAGAAATCCTAATTTTTTTAATATATTGTCATGTTATGTTGGGATCTCCTCCCACGTCCAACTGATCACGCAATCCACCCCAACCTGGCCCTTTATATTTTTTCTACGAGCAACATGCGCGGGTCAGAGGGGAGAGCTGGAGGCATCCATCGTGCGAGGAGATGCCTGGCAGCTTTATTAGTCTGAAAATGCATAGGGTACAATATTTAACAATTACAATTAAGACTTATTTATATGGCCGAGTCCCTTCAGGGTCGTCTTCATCATCCACTTCGCTAGTATGCATTCCCAGATCTTCCGCCATCTTCTCTTTGCTGCGGTGGTGTGTAGACTGGAATCGGCGCCACCGGGGGTATAAGCCCCGGTGGATAGATGGCGGCTCCCTTGTCACCCCCTACCGCTACAATTGCGGTTGGCCATCCTTTAGTCAAGGCTATGCACACGGTGCTCATCCTGTGTAGTACATTTGATGTGTTGATGGTGGTAGGTCCGGGTATCTGGAAGTCATGGCCAAGAGGAAATTGGCCTAGGGGCGATCACGCCCTAGTGGTAGCTCCAAAGCCTTAGCTTTAAGGGATAAGGCCATCCGTAGAGCAGCAGATTCCTCGACTTCCAGGATTGCTGTTTCAGGGGGAAGGAACGACGCCCGGGTTTCTCGTGTAGTAACGATTGGTACTGCCAATCAGAGCCCTGGTGCCTGACCTGGTCCTGGAGGGGGATCTGCTGCTTGCTGTCCTCTGGGAAGAATATGGTCAATTCGTTCTTCAATTTGACGAAATCAGTCTTGATTGGAGTTTACCGTTTGAGATAGCTCCTGTAGTACTGTCAGTATCTGCTGAGAGTCGTCTCTAGGCATGTCAAGTGTAGTAGCTTCTTAGTTATACTTCCGGAACTGTACTATCCTACGTGGACTAGTGACAGGGCTGTACTAACGTAGTCTGGATGGTGTTGTAGCGGCTCTCTCCTGTGATAACGGAGAATGTGGAGGGTGTTCTGGATTCGTGGGTGATCGGACTTGATTCTGTTGCTTGTCTGCTACTTTCCACGAGTGAACTTGACCCGTCGTTGACTGGGCTGCCTGGGTGCCGAGACGGGTTTTTTCCGGAGCGTAGATCCACTGTGGCGGCCGCTAGTTCGCCTTCAATGTCGATGAGATCCTCAGCATCAACGTTCTTCTGTATTATCTAAGTGAGGGTTTCAGAAATTCCGCGTAGCTGTTTGGTGTAATTCTCGCTCTACCGCAAGTTTCTCCCAGCACTTGGAGCTATGGGACATCTACAAGTGGTTGGGATCTTATCCCACGTCAGACTGATATATATATATATATATCCTAAAAAATGGGTAATAATGAAAATAAAATGATAAAAAATTGCTTAAAAAATTGGTATACTGGGTACACATTGGTGCGGTATCTAAAAATCACTTTCTTGGAACCCTGTCTTACTACCCGTTTGAGTTCTGGAGACACATATATAACAATTACGCTAGAGTATTAGGTATGAGGAAGGTTGAATTTAGAGGACATGTACATGCAATTGCATTGAGGGATAAAGTAAAACTATGTAGGGGAAAACCACTATCATTACACTATACAGGGATTCAAGCCACGATCTCCCCATCATCGGCAGTCCAGTCTATAGTGAGACAGATGCCATAGACCATTTGATCAGCGAAGACAGCCTCACAATTCTTATCATGCTCAATTTCCAGAATATATATATATACGTCTAAACGCACATATATTAAAACAAAGTTGATAACAATGAAAAATGAAGACTAATGAAATTTCATCTAAAAATTATTTTCCCAAGTAGTGTAGTTTTGTATCTTGTTCAAATTTGATAAACCTTTCCGCTAGACATTAGCATAATATTAAAATCAATTGCTAGCAATTATTCAATAATCTCTCTTTCTTCATCTATTCAACTGAAATTATCTACAATATTAAATAAATGGTACAGTGCACCACACAGACTTTCTTTCGCTTTTATCTTGAAATAGACATTTACTAATAAACTCGTAAGATTTGTGAAACAAAATAATAGGTCTATACATTGTTTGTTGTATAAACATTGCACTAAAGATCGTAAATGAAATAATATACACTGTTACTACTTACTCTATGGCATTAGGAACTAGGAAGACTGTTACAGAAAAATCTAGCAAAGAGAAACATCTTTGTTCACCAAAGAGAATAAGAATTAAATTGATTTTCAAATATCTGAATTAAAAATTATATATATTTTCTTATAGCTCAGAAATTATTTACTTTATAAAAACACATTTCATAAAAGATTTTTATCTTTAATATTAATACGACTTTACAATTATAAGATATTTCGTATTTCAAATAGTTGTGGAGAAATTATGAAAATTGGAAAAATAGCCCGCTTATAAAGTATCCTTAAAGTCGTTTTCATTAGAAAATGAGAATTGCCATCTCTTTAATAGTATTAAAAAATAGTGTATATGTATATACATATATAATTTAATCAAAATCTTTAGAGGGGATTTTGAAAAAAAATCTCTTTTTTCTCTTCAGTAAACTACCCTTAATTTTAGGGTTTGATGTCTAATTCCAAAAACTCCTCGGGGTGACTTTATGAAAACTCCAGATACCAAGTTTTAGCCCAATATGTAAAATAGTTTCGGCTCTAGCCTAAGGTACAGACGGCCTTGTGAAAAACACTTTTTTGGTTTCAGGATATCATAAAACATCGGCATTTGTCATAATCTCGTGTTCGATTTTTTTTTTGACAGTTAAAATATTTTCTTTCCGAAGTGTCAAGAGAAAGTAAAAAGTAGAAAAAACTTTTACAAAATAGCTTTCAAATATACCAAATCGTTTAAAAAATAAATGATTAAGTTCGTGTTATAGGCTTATATACTAATTATTGTAAAATGATAGATATGAGGAAGGTTATTTGTATAGGAAATGTATCCGCATTTGCGTGGAAAACAATTTTGGGGGAAAACCTCAGCATACCCGAACGGGATTCGTACCTCGATCTCCACTTCATCAGCAGTCTAGTTTACTTCGAGGATAGCGCGTTAGACTTTGCAGCCACCGAAGTGAGTGAATAAATATTGGTTCTGAGTGATCTAGAGTTTTAATAATAGCTATTTCATTTCTTAAATCAATTCAATTACAAAATTTGTGGTTATTAAATCAAATAATTATTTATATAATGATCTTATTCCATGTAATAACATAAATCATTCCCGAAAGTCATATTATGTCGGGATATTCAACTACATTATGTTGCAACCAAAAGTTGTATTAAAATTCCAAGTCATTTTAGAAATATGAACTCTACTGCCTGTTCGCATACCTAACATTAACTTTTAAAAAAAATCACTTTGTATTCTTTGAATTAAGTTACAAGAATATTTTATGAATATTTTGCTTTTTGAAAAATTAAATATATAAATCATTTAGAGTAGGGTATGTGGCAGGACGTATCAGTTGACGCCTTGAAGAAGAAAACTTAACACAAAAGAAAATTTGAGTTTCATGCAAAAGAGTGCTACCGCAATACAACGCGCGATATATCACGTACAAAGTATAGTCTGGTGATATTGTACCTTATACCACGTTTGATGAGACAGTAAACATCTTAGATACAACTATACAAATAGGATAGACGCAAAATATCAATATTACTAGTAACTATAATTTAACGATGGATCAAAAAAGTTTTTACTAGCATATTTTTTATAAATTAATATTATTGCTTTGTATTTACTTACCCACTTCGGTGGTATTGATTGAATAATATGTTCTCACAAACTCTTCGCCACACTATCAATCAATCATCATAAGCAGTAGTCATATTGGGTATTAGTATGACTTCAAAATAAATCAATAGCTTGGTATTATTTTATATATGTATATGTAGAAACTAAACATTTGAAAGAAAATCAAAAGTATTTTAATAAATATTTTTATAAGAAAACCACACATCACAAATACAAAATCCGTATTTATAGCAGCCCTTCCTAATCCCTAAAATCCTCAGCATAATTAGTATATAAGCGTATAACCTGAACGAGTAGTAAAACGTGGGACTAAAAAAAATTTCAAATTTTTCACAATTATGATGTTACAATTTATTTATTTTTTTACACGGGTTGTACGCATACATTAATTACGCAATTGGAGTAAAGATGAGGAAGGTATATTATCTTAGAAAAAATGTATTCGCATGTGCGTGGAGAAAGATTGGGAAACAACTCAGAAAAGAAACAGTACACTCAACTGGGATTCAAACTATGATCTCCACGTCACCGAATCCAATCAAATTGGATAGTGACGTGTTAGACACTACCACCACCGATTTGGATATAAGATACAATCAATTCCTATTGTGAATTAAATCATGACCAACAATATGGCCCCATTTTCTTACAAACAGACCATACACGTCGTGGAAGTAGAAACACAAAAATCCACAGGAGGCACCCCACATTTAATCATCCTGACTTCTTTATTTCATTATTTTTTATCTTTAGTGTCTCATGTTCAGACAAGAAGGAGGAGCATTTGAATAGAAATAATACAAATAAAGTGCCGTGTGGTATAAATTAAAAAAATAAAAGTATACATCATAGAGTTGATAATAACACCCCGGTATTAACTTACACCTGAGGATATTTCTTGGGGCCTAGTTGAGTTGTCCATTTGCCACCCAAGAAGAAATAAAATAAATAGGCACCACAAATGAATGCTTGATTAAACCATTCGTCGATTTGTCAGGGCCTAAAAATTGTATAATGAGATTAACGGTGGTAATCATTTTTTAGTGGTCAGTTGAGATACTTTTATCACAACAAAAAAAATAAAGTAAAAAGGTCACGTGAACTTGATTAAATTTATATTTTCGTAGCATATACCTTAAAAATAATGTATAATGTATATATTTTTATCATCGAGTCTTACTAATGGTTCGGGTTGTAGCCTATGTACTAATTATCCTAATGAACTGGGGATGAGGAAGATTGTATTTAGAGGAAATGTGTCCTCATTTGCGTGGAGAGAGAGAGAGGGGGAAACAATTTAAGAAAAATCACCCTCAGCACACCTGACTGGAATCCAACACCGATATTCCAGTCATCGGCAGTCTAGACTATAGGAATAATGACGTCTTAGACTATGTGGCCACCGTAGGGGTAGTATTTATTCTCTTTTATACGTAACTATATATATCTGCATACATATTTAAATACACATATACTACATGTATGACAAATGACACAAAAAAAATGAAAAAAAAGTTTAAACAAACATGTGCCCCATTTGACCTTATTTCCGAGCTACAGTCATGTTAATACTCCAGTAATGTGGAACTGCTTAACATGATGGGAAGTGCTCAAAATGGCTACCTTCAGCCTAAATTCAAGCATTATAATGCAATGTATTTTTTGAAGAGTGCTAAATTCTATGACACGATAACTGCAGGCTTGCATTCAGGCCGAAGTTGAACATTTCGAGCATTTCCTATAAAGTAAATCCGCTCCACATTAATAGAGTACAAACATTAATATATCTTGTAAACAAAGTCAAATGGGGTACATGTTTATTTAAACCTTTTTCATTGTTTTTGTGTCTCCTGTTCACCACTGAGGTGGGTCCCATATGTAACGGTACATCGTGTATTTTGAAAGGAAGAGTGGAAATAATGTGTTATTTTATAATGTGTACTAACCACATTTTCCCACATTGGTGGTCATAAGAGTCTGAAGAGTCGCTGTCGGGGTTGGACTGTATTGCTGTGTACAGGAAAATTGAGGGGCTACAATTACGGTTGGGTGTACGGGGGTGATTTTTTTTTTTTTAGAAATGGTTTCCTAACGATAAAAATAATAACCTTTTCACAAAAATTGTGATTTATTTGAAACTTGAGTTCTATAAAGTCAAAACACTCCGAAACCAAAATTAAAATAATGAGCCACATTTGTATTAACGTAACAAAATAGGAACCGTCTTTATTACTATTATTATTATTATTATTATTATTATTATTATTATTATTATTATTATTATTATTATTATTATTAATTCTAAGTGCTATCAAAGAGGCCAGCAGCTCTGAGCTTAGATGGCAAAAAATCCGTAGATAGCAAAATTAGATATAAGCTTATATATTTTATAACTGCTATAAATATTATAACTATTTTCAAGCTCCATATTTATATTACTGTGAACATTCTCTATATAAATTATCAATGGTGGTCTCAGAAATTTTCTTTTGGGTGGGCATAAGATCAAGTTTCTAGCCCCCCTAAATGAATAAAAACAGCAAAATTCAAACAATTACATTAAATAGATCAAACTCTATAAGTTATTTGGAGGTGTTTTTCATGGCAACTAAGTAAGTAATCTTAATAATGTATGTGCCCGTACATAAAATGTTATTTCTGAGTTTTTGTATAAATGGAATTTTTATACAAATTTAGATGGGTGTAATGGTGAAATCTTTGAATATCATATCGTAAGGCATGCCTTAAACCGTAGCCATTATATTATACAAATCTTTTTTTTTCTACTTCATATAATATAATTTAGGTTTCTATTGAAATTATTGGCAGCCTAGGGCGGGGCAACTGCCCAAATTTCCCCTTCTTCTGGTTGCGCCTGTGTACAGAATTCCTTCACTTTTTTTAAATCTAGAATAAAAATATTAATCCGATAAGACCTAGCAAAAGAAATCTGAGATCTGGTGAAAATAAATAAAGTTATGTCTGTCTGAATGAAACTGGTTGGGTTGTCACAAAATATGTCCCATTCATCAAGCGAATAGTGGGGGGATTCTACCGCGCGAGACGTTAAGATTAATGACAGTTAAGATGATGGCCCCCTCAACAAACCCCCACACCCTATCTACTTTTTGGGGAAAACATATATATCCTACAATCTCTACAACTTGAAGTAACCATTGTTTGTCGAAGAGAAATATCCCCCTCAACATCACCAAGAACGGTATAATGCATTGTATTTCCTTACTGTCGTAGAAAAGAAGTGTTAAAAGAAAAATAACTCAAGGGGAATGGAGGTAGGGTTGGCGGTGGACAAAACTACAAAGGGAAAAACACATTCGAAACCATAATTGTCTGAAGGCGACCAAGTAGATGATTGTTGTTAATTTTATCAAGTTTCGTCAAAGAAGGAATATGTTTCATATTTATGTATATATTTCCTTTATTTTATTCTAATTTTATAAAAGAACCAGGATAAAATTTTGTTTTCAAATATTTATAATTGAAGCATGAATGTCTATAAGTTATAAAACTCTAATACAATAGAATTAAATTTAGTATACAGCTAACGAATCCTGTCTAAACAGACCGAGAGAAAAATAGAACTGCACAATTATTTGAGAGTGCCCCGACTGATTCATTTACTCACCAATTTAAGTTTTGTTTCTAAATAAACCTTTTTTTTACTAAATCAAATTACTAACACTACCATTATTTGACTTTTTTTATTCAGTCCTACTTTATAAACATAGATAATATCTTAAGAGGGAGTGTAAGGGACGCGATAAATGACCAGTGTGTTTTGCAATTTTTATAGCAAAACTTTATTTGGCTAAATAAATAAAACAATGTTACTGTAAAAAAAAATAGAGTTCTATTTTCTTCACATGGTATAAACTGTTGTTGAATATTTGTAATGAACATTGGGGCGTTAGATGAGAAACATTTTTAAATTAAGAGAAAAAGTTGTGATTAAATTCCAGTTCACGCTTGACAAATATTCAACAACTGTTGATACCACCATATGTGGAAAATTAAACTCTATATTTCTACTGGAGAAATTTTTGATATATTTTGATTAAAAAATATTTTTGCTATAAAAATTGCACAAACATTGCTCTTTTGTCACGTCACCTCCACTCCCACCTAAATTTGATAACTTAGTTTTGTTTAGTTATAATTATGGTTTTACTATATAAAATATAAGTTGTCTTCTTATGAATGACAAGGAAAATTTAAGCTGAGTTATTATTATTACTTTCATTTTTATTAAAGGTATTAAACATGCACTTTTTGAATAAACAGATTTTCTTGGAATGTAACTCACAAATAATTTCACTAACCATACGCTTTTGGTTTTAGAGGAATTGCAATGAGGGACTATTTGTTAAATGGACAAGAATATTTCACAGGTATAGTTTTAATAATCTCTGGCCTAGTCAGGCATCAAACACTTCAGGACACGACACTGTTATCACGTGAAATACTGTTGTGCTCTATCCCGATGCAAGATTGACATCTAAAATACCGATTGTTTGACAGTGAAAAAATCTAGATCAAGTTTCCTATAGCTCATTCATTACCTATAAATCTTACGGCCTGTCATTACTTCTAAATTAAATAACTGATCAGTTATATCTGTAGACATGTTGTAGTTGATGAAATAACGTTAAACATATATGCTTAGTGAAGTAGCCTACGTCACCCCTTGTAACAATTTTATTCGAGGAAAGAAGACTAAGAATAAAATCTAATTCAATTATAACATCAAGGTTATCTTGTGTTCCATGCGTGTATTAAGTTAGGCCATCAGAATTATCTAATTATTTTTAAATCCCTAAGTATTCCTAAGAGTGATAGCGAGGTCCTGATTCTACTGCTGTTCAGATGGCCAGGTAATTAGCCAGACAGACTCATTACTCCCCTGAATTATGGTGGTCCTACCTTAGTGGACTGAATTATGGACTTATATTTTAATTTGTACCATAATAGAACCATTCAAGGCAATATTTCTACCTTTCAGGGTAACGAAAGGTAAAATATCTACATGCGAACTAGTTCTAAAAATATAGTGATCAATAAACATAAACTTAATTTTAAATTTAAAGAAAAACAAAGTGTATACTCCATGAAGCGTTGTCCAAGTTCTAAATAGATCGATATCGCAGTAACTTACAAAATAAAACTGTATTGTTCCTCAATATAATTTGATGTGAAATTGTAATAGCATTCAATTATAATTAAAATACTAAAGCTCATGGTTGATACAATCTAATTGGTATTCCTTTAAGTGGTCACGTGGAGTATTGACTACGCAGTCGATGTTAACTATACAAACAATGGACACGAAGAGGTCGTTTCCCCAGTACTCAGAGACCGACAACATAACCAACGTGCAATACTGACTATCCTATAATCCGTGTTGATATAGTAGCCATTGAAAGGTGACACACTCCTTTTAAACGTTTTTTTAATCTCACAACAGCTCAGCAGTGTGACCTAAGGACATAATTTATATTCAACACATATTGTTATTTTTTCACAGTAAGGTATGTATTTTTTTAATCACCTAATAACCATACTATGGTTGATAAATATATTAATTTAAAACGAGGTTGATTAGATTTTATTGGCAGTGAAACGCTTACTAACTCTAAATGAAAAATTGTTTCAGTGATTATAATTATTAATTATTATAATAATGTATATAATTTAATTTCCTAATGAGAGCGAGAATGTAAAAAAGGACATTATAAAATGTAGTCTATCGTTAGTGATTGTAAGTCAATCACGTGACAATTATTTGACTCGAGGAATAATAATTCAATTTTGTCACATAAGATTTATATAGGTCTATAAAAATTATATCGTATTTCAAACCTCTTAATTTTCTAATTAGTATTGTTTTACTTGCAAATAAGTAAATTTTTTAGCCTATGGAAAATCATTGGATATACATTAGAAGCGTATGTTTTGGTGTTTTATCGCTAAGCTATAAGCTAAATATATTAATAATAATATTATCATTTGTTAGCATTTAATTAACTGGAATTTTTAAACTTTGGTTTATTTTTGAAATTGATTAAATTTTGGGTTGGAATAAAAAAAGGCAACGGGTAAGGCTGGGTTCAAAGGCACTTACTTTAAAGCTACCTTCAACGAACAATCATTAAACAAAAACATTTCTCCTGGGACACGCCTGGTATTTTAGCTAAATGAAAATAAAAAATATCAAAGAGAATACAAATTGATAATTTCGCTTTGATCAGTTTGTTAACAGGATGGGAAACTACCTTCATCCTAAAGATCTGGAAGCAGCCATCTGGCCCCTCAAGTTGGTATCGGCGTTGGTGGGCCTTGTAGCCACAAGGAGATCCTTCATCAGAGCAGCGTACAACATCCTGCTGATAACGGTACTGCTCTCATGCGTCATCATAGAACTGATCTCAAGAACTAGCCGCATTTATTCTGCCTCGGCCAAAATAATAACCATAACCCGTGTTTTCGAATGGATGAGCCTAGTGGCCGCGACCTTGACTTCCATTCTACTGAACGTCAGAGCTAAAGAGATCTACATCATCATCAAGAAATTCTCCATCGTAGACGAACTTTTAGTTGAAGAGCCCCAAAAATTCTATAGGAGAATTGTTTTTATCCAAATGGCACAGATCGTTTTCATATCCTTTGCCCTTGCATTGTTTTACTCATACTGTTACTGGGTTGGCATCGCTCGATTATCGGAGACGTCACTATATTATTCCATTACTTTCATTTGTTATTCTATTTGTTTCATCATGAACGTCCAATACGTAGATTTGGTCGCACTTCTAATCAGCCGCTTTAAAATACTGAACAAAAAACTCGACACACAAATTAATGTTGACAGTTTGAAGCTAGCTTGCCAAAGAGGGACATCTGCCACTTATGTATGCCTACCAATATCAACCAAACGGTCCAACAAAATCACGACCATATCAGTCATCGGAACATCTGAAAGAAACGATGAAGCTATGATCGAAACGAAGTTACTGACAAGTGATGATATTTTTACGATGAGTAAGGTCCACGACATACTAAGTGACATCGCTTGTTCCATTAACTCGATGTTCACCATTCAGACTCTGCTGGACATGCAAGCTACCTTCGTCAACGTATTGATCATCTTGTACCACGGGATAACCTCAACAGCCGAGAACACTCCTCATCTGAGGCAGGAGCACGTCTTCGGCATGACCATGTCCTGGGCTTTGGTGAGCTTCTTGAAGGTTCTGATGACAACGGCTGCTTGCCACTACGCCTCAGCCGAGGCGAGACACACGGCATTCTGCCTCCAGAAGATGATCCTTTGGCAGCCCATGGAAGACGAGCAGTCTCGTAGGGCGGTCACATTCCTCCGGCAAACGGTCAACAGTAGAGTACGGTTCACAGCCTGTGGCCTGTTCAACATTGATTTATGTTTCTTCTTATCGTTCGTAGGGTCAATATCCACGTACTTGGTCGTGCTTTTGCAATTCAATTGATTGGTTTGGAAATTAGACGTGGGTTTGTGGTGTTTTAAATGAGTGGGGTGAAATTCATAGAGCAGCTCAGGTGAGCTGTATAAGTGTAGTAGCACGCATACAATACTAGCACTCAATGGAACACACACAAAAAAGTTCCAATGATTTAATGTTCTAAGGCGTCACTCTTGCCAATGACTGAACTACCAGTGATCGAAACGATTTGCATCCTGGTTTGGTGAACTGTGAATGTTTTTTAGTAAATGGTTTTCTGATATCCCTCCTGCAAATACTTCCTGTGAACTGAACCTTCCTCATTTCACATATATTAGCGTATTTATTTAATATGCATATACACCGAAAGGGTGACTAAATAAAATGCTACACCCACAATCACAATTAAAATGATATATGCTCAACAACTTACTTTGTGGCCTGAATATCTACATATTTCACGCTAAGAGTGTTGGGATTTAAAGGTTGAATTTTAAAGGAAGTGTACCAAACTTCACGGGGATTATAAGTAGCCAACAATTTAATAAAAAAAAATATTTGGTGCTACCAGCCAGGATTATAATAGATTTGAAATTATATTTTATTAAAAATGATGGCCAAACATATATTTTTAAAATGGGCTTTTTTTTCCGGAACCGTAATTCAAAAACTTAAACTGAGCGAATAGTTTTTGAGAAGGCAGGAATCGATATTAATTGATTATATTAAAGATTTTTCTTGCACGATGTGGTTTTGAGTTATCTCTCCAAGCTAATGCCAGTGGATATATGTGCGTACAGAGAGTGCTGGGTGTGCCTAGTCACAACTTAATATCTAAAAGTGTGTCTTTGTGTTTTAATTTAATCTAATGATATTATAATTAAGTTTTAAAATACAGATTGATTTCACCATGCCTTATTGAATAAATTTATTATCATAGAAGGTTCAGAATGTCGTAGATATGTCTGTACACACATTTATAGATTTTGGGAGCTTGTAAAAAACCAAATACAAACACAAAGACTCAATAGCTCTAAGGCTAAGGATTTAGCGTCACCATATACCATATGAATATCAAATTTGAACTTACTCTATCAAACAGTTTTGGCTTTAGCACCAGGTACAAACCTAAGGACGAAAAATCGACAAAAAGACAGACAAATATAGAAATCCACTTTTATTTTTTGTTCGGGACTACGTAAAATATCAAGATCCATCACAATCTTAAGGTCGATTATGTTGTCAATCACAATATTTTCAATACATACAAAAGTAAGTAATTGATTTTTAAATTGTAATTTGAAACCCCGTTTACCCTGATAAGTATCAGTCTTACTTTAGAGTATTAAAATATGACCTTTTCTTTTAATCTGCGTCATTATATAGCCACTCTAATTAAGCTAATTAAGGGTAAAACGAATTTTACTTTTCTATATTAAAAAAATTGTAATTAGTAAAAAATACACTGTATTTTTAATTTTAATATAAACAAAGTATATATTCCAAGAAGCATTGTCCTAGTTTTAAATAAATCGATATCACAGGAGCCAACCAAATAGAATTTTATCCTTCCTTGATAATTTGATATGACACTGTAATAACACGCAACTATAATTAAAATAACCAAGCAATAGTTTGATACCATCTATTTTGAGTGGTGGTGTTGTTGGTGTATTTATTGACTGCACAGTCTTTGTCTACTTTACAAACAATGAACACGGAGAGAACGTTTCACCAGTACTCTGAGAGCAACAAAGTAACCAACTAGGAATACCAACTATCATATTATCATCCGCGTTGATGTCATGGACTGTTGAATGGCTACGTACTCATTTTCAGTGTCTGTGTTTTTTTCTTCTCTCACAATAGCACTTTACTGTGACCTAAGGAAACATAATTCATAGCCAAACTCAAGTTCTATTTCACAGTAAGGTATGTATATATTTTTAATACATCACAGTAAATTTACTATGGGGGATGGATATATTAATGAAAAACTAGTGTAATTAGTTATCTTGGCAGTGAAACCATCACTAAACTAAATTGGAAAATTGATTTATTGATAATAAAACATATTTGACGCATATATAAATTATATTACAATTGAGATTTATATTCTTTTTTTTATGTGTATAAAGGCTTGATATAAAATTTAGTCCATCTTTAGTGAGTGTAGCTTAATCACGTGACAAGGATTTGAGTCTACTATTGATAGCTACATTAGTTAAAATAAGCTTTATTAAAAAGAAAAAAACTTTAAATTTTAACCTTCTTAATAATTTGTCTAGATAATGTTGTTTTTCTTGCAAATAAACATATCTTATTTCTATTATATTAAAAATCATTGGTTACACGTAAAAAGCGTCTGTACTGGTGTTTTATCGCTAAGCTATAAGCTAAGCATTTTCGCTGTAGTTTCATAATTTATTTGCATTTAACAATGATTTGTAATTGAATCAGCTTGCACGTGGTATAAACGTCATGAGATTCTAGTTTGTTGATGTAATGAGAGTATAATTTCGTAAAGGATTTCCGACAATTCTTTAGAGCGAATGCAGGAACTTTCCTTTAGAGTTACATTTTATTCATGCCTTTATATTAAGGGGTTTTACATTTAGATCCCAAACGGATGATAGGATGCAGTATATTTTTCTTTTGTATATTTAATAATAAAGAGAAGAGCTTATCTATCACGAACAGTGAGCGATATCTACCGTAGGCAGAGCTCTTAAATTAAAAAACAAGTAGAAATTGTGCACCAAAATTTGTTCCTCAAAGAAGGAATTTTAAAATTTTGATTTGAAATATTTTGATTAATTAAAAGCCAGGTTGAAAGCAAAAATAAAACGGGCATTGTAAGGTTTTAATGTGTGGAGGAAAGGAAAGCTATTTAAGGGAAGTGTTGTTGCAATTTTATAACAAAACATTTTTTGGGCCGGAATGGATAAAATATTGTTTCAGTAGAAATATAGAGTTTAATTTTCTTAACACAGTGATATCAAACGTTTATGAATATGTCATGAGGATAGTAGCATTTGACGAAAAACTTTTCAAATGAAGGGAAAAATTTGTGATTAAATTTTAGGAAGTAATTGACAGATATTCAATAATAATGATATAACTAAATGAACACAATTTAACTCTACGTTTCTACTGGTGAAATATTTTATTTCTTATGACAAAAAAAAGATTTTATATAAAAACTGAAAAAATTCTTCGCTTAATTCACCTTACTTTCCACCATATATTAGAAGCACTAACTTTAATTCCTTCCATGTCATTAAACTAAAAACATTTCTCTGGAGCAACACCTGGTAATTAAGATAGTTAAAAATATATTTCAGAGAGAACACAAGTGATTATTTCGCTTTGGTCAGTTTGTTGACAGGATGGGAAACTACCTTCATCCTAAAGATCTGGAAGCAGCCATCTGGCCCCTAAAGTTGGTATCGGCGTTGGTGGGCCTTGTAGCCACAAGGAGATCCTTCATCAGAGCAGCGTACAACATCCTACTGATAACGGTACTACTCTCGTGCGTCATAATAGAACTGATCTCAAGAACTAGCCGAATTTATTCTGCCTCGACCAAAATAATAACCATAACCCATGTTTTCGAATGGATGAGCCTAGTAGCCGCGGCCTTGACTTCCATTCTACTGAACATCAGAGCTAAAGAGATCTACATCATCATCAAGAAATTCTCCATCGTAGACGAACTTTTAGTTGAAGAGCCCCAAAAATTCTATAGGAGAATTGTTTTCATCCAAATGGCACAGATCGTTTTCATATCCTTCCTCCTTGCATTGTTTTACTCATACTGTTACTGGGTTGGCATCGGTCGATTCTTGGAGACGTCGCTATATTATTCAATTACCTTCATTTGTTATTCTATTTGTTTCATCATGAACGTCCAATATGTAGATTTGGTCGCTCTTCTAATCAGCCGATTTAAAATACTGAACAATAAATTTGACGTACAAGTCAATGTGGACAGTTTGAAGCTGGCTTGCCAAAGAGGGACATCTGACACTGGTAAATACCTACCAATATCAACCAAACGGTCAAACCAGTTGATGCCCAGATCAGAAGTTGGCCCATCTGAAACAAACGATGATGCTATGACCAAGAAGACTCTACTTACGAGGGATGATATATGTATGATGAGTAAGGTCCACGACATACTAAGTGACATTGCTTGTTCCATTAACTCGATGTTCACCGTTCAGACTCTGCTGGACATGCAAGCTACCTTCGTCAATGTATTGATCATCCTGTACCAAGGGATAACCTCGACCGCCGAGAACTCTCCTCACCTGAGACAGGAACACGTTTTCAGTGTGACAATAGCGTGGGCTTTGGTGAGCTTCTTGAAGGTTCTGATGACGACGGCTGCTTGCCACTACGCCTCGGCCGAGGCGAGCCACACGGCATGCTGCCTCCATAAGATGATCCTTTGGCAGCCAATGGGAGAGGAGCAGTCTCATAAGGCAGCCAGTTTCTTACGGCAAGCAATCAACAGTAGAGTACGGTTCACGGCCTGTGGCCTTTTCAACGTTGATTTGTGTTTCTTCTTATCGTTCGTCGGGTCAATATCCACGTACTTGGTCGTGCTTTTGCAATTTGATTGATTGGTTAGATTAGATTTAGGTTTGTGGGTGTAATTTTAAATGAGTGGGATGAATTTATAGAGCAACATAGTCTATGTGTGTTAGTTTGGTATACACTATTATCACACAATGGAACACATAAACCCCCCTCCCCCCCTCCACACACACATACACAGTTCTGGTAATTTAATAGTCTAATTCAGGGGTTTCCAACTGACGAAATTCGGGTTTCATCCAGTTCACAACGTCTTAATTTATATTTTTAGTCAATAAATGGAAATTATAGAATTTAGATTGGAAAATCTATCTAATTTTACACTGACCTTCATGTTTAACTTATTTCTTATATCTGCTGTATCATATTAACGTATCAAAGCTATTAATAATTTTCACCTACTAAATAAATATACTACGAATTAAACATGTTTAAATTACCCCTTATATTTCAATCACTTATTATTATTATTATTATTAAATATACTTTTTCGTTTTTGCATAACTTGACAAAAAATATCCGATTATGATGCGGCCCGTCACTAGTAGCAGGATTCAAATGTGGCCTTCCTGCAATTTTTAAGGTGTAAGCCTTCTATCTGAGGCACCAATTTTGCAATAAACAACTACCGATGACGGAAAGATAAGTGTTTGAATTCCAGTTAATTTAATGAGGGTGTTTTTTTTCCTAAATATTTTTCTAGCTTCCTCTTCATCTTAATAAGGCCTTTTACATCCCCTCTCCCATTATTGTAATTATTTCGCGGGTGTATAACTCGAAGGGGAAGTGAGACGTGGTAAAAACATCAAATAATACATCTACAATCACAATTCATATTATATTTGTTCAGCATTTTACTTTCTTTCCTGACTATTCAAATATTTCAATATATTAATGTAGGGGTTGGAAGGTAAAATTTAAAGGAAGTTAAATCACATTCACGAAGATAAAAAGTAGTAAATAGTATAAGAAAGAAATATCTATGTATACCCAACCAGTTTTATTTCCCCAAACTCTTAATCATCAGCAAACCAATCAAGACGAGATTAACGCTTTTGTCCATTGTTTGAAATGATAGTTCCTTAAAAATGGTGGCCAAACATTTACTTTAATAATGTACTCTGGTTTAGTTATTGTATTTTAACATCTTTAAATGAGCATATATTATTTGGGAAGGAAGGACTTGATACCTGATGATTATATCAAGTGTTTTTTTTTTGCATGGTGTGGTTTACAATTAGCGAACCAAGTGAATACTAATAAATATTCGTGAGTACAGGATGTGTGCCCAGGGAGACTCTTATGTATAAAAGAGTGTATTTTTGTTTTAATTTGATCCCATGATATGGTATTTCAGTTTTACAGATTGAATGCACCACGCATTAAATAATAAATGGAATATTATAGAAGGTTAGGAATGTCGTAGATATGTATGTACACAAATCCAGAATTGTATTCGGGATGTGAAAAAAACCTAAGAAATACTAAGACCCCAAACAGCGCCACGGCTAGATAATCGGTGTCAATATTTACCATTTATCATATACATTGTTTGTAGCCCTGGGTACAAAAAGAGGGATTAACCTGACAAAATAGACTAAATATAAAAATGAACATTTTTTGATATTGGGAACACGTAAAACGTCAAGATCCATCAAAATCTTGAGGTCATTAATGTTCATAATCACAATATTTACTATACATGAGAAAAAAATGGATGTTTGTTTTGAATTGGAATTATTAATGTGTATTAATAATTGTTATCATTGATATTCTGTATGTGTAAATCTTTGAGTTAGCTGAACATAAATATTATAAAACTACTCAGTATACTTGAGTGCTATACAAACTATTTACAGTAGATTATATAAATCAATGGGTTTCAAACTAGAATGCGCGTACCCCTGGAGTTACATGACGCCATCTTAGGAGGTCAAAACGTTTAAATATATATATATAATTTAAAATGTATTATATATTTAATACTTTATTTTATAAGTTGACTATAGAATTTGTGTAACTTGTATTATGCTCCAACAACTTTTGGGGGTACAAAGCTGAAGATAAATATCTGGGGGTGCGCAAAATAAAGTTTGAATACCACTGATATAAACAGAAGACATTCTTTTACTACCGCTTGGAAGAAGCAACACACTTCATAATTTAAAATTTGCACATAATATTTATAAACAAAATATAATAAAAACACAGAAATGGTAGATCAATATATGATATCTGATATGTAGAAAAATATCTCATAGTCAGAAAATTTACCAAACCCAATTTTTAATATTAATACGTCAAGTCATGTGACCTGCTGCTGTCAATATTGTAATGTATTATCAAGATAACACTAATAGTATAATAAAATGTTATTTGTGTTGATCACAAAATGACATGTTTGTTTTTTCTAAAACTGTTCTTCCTACGAGAATATTACTTTAGCGTGTTCAAAATAAAAATTGTTCGTTCTTCATCGAATACATAACTTTATCGCACTTAACATTTCCCACAAAGTTGACAAACATTATAGATAAGATTGTTTGGATGAATAGAAAAATATATTTACAACCTCGTCCAAAACACAGTGTCCCATAAACCGATGTGAACTCATAAATAATAGTAAACATTTTATAATATCCCCGTTAAATATATACATAAATATAGTCCAGCTTAGTATTGATCAAGTGGAATTGAAAGCTAGTATTGATCTTTGGTAATTAACATCACAGCATAGTTTAGTTAAAGACGTGAGTTAAAATAAATGTATTTGCTATTACCTATTTTTGATAATTTATTTACCATATATAGGTAACATTTGCTCATATAAAACATATATGATTTTATTTTATTTTCCTTTTCTTTCATGTAAGAACATATCACATAATTTTGATTTATTTATTAAATCAGCAAATTTGTCTGTAGGCCTATCTTACTTTTTGTTTTCAAACTAATTAACCAACTTGTAAAAATTCTCATATCTATCATTCTGAAACATCCCCGTTTTTTTTTACATCTTTACTTAGCTTTGTTTCTCTTTGAGTAGTTAATATACACTCCGACTTTGAGGATCTCTGATGTTCACCAGAACGTAATATCGTCTTTCAACCCTATTCCGAGACATCTCCATCAAATACATTTTCACATCATCACCCCATTAACGTATTTGCCTAAAAATGGGTCTTGTTTCTTCAGTTTCTCAACTAAAATCCTGTGCACACGAATCTTAACAAACATACGCGCCACGTGATCAATATTATTAGTAAGGTCACAAATGTATTTACAGTAATTATAATATACACTATCATATACATATAAAGTTATTGTATTCAGTGAAAAAAAATCTATGAGTGGGAAATCTAAGTCTTTTATAAAGCATGCTTATTGTCCTAGGTTAAATCAGTATGTGTGTCGTGTGCATACATAATGTATGTGTTTATTAAAGTACAAGTTAAACTATTACTACGAGTTTTGAGAGTTTATAATCAAATCTAAGCTAAACTTTGATCCCGTTTCACCATCTCTAGATAAAAGGTTCTGATAGCTTTTATCGGCCAGCTAGTTTAACTAGAACACAATATCAGTGGTCTTGCGCAGACGCGAGATGGTTCTTAGTTGACGATTCATTTTCAGTTTTTAATAGTGACGATAACGCGCAATTTTTTAAGGTTATATTTAACGTGAACTATTTAAAAATGTCTATACAGTGAATTGCAGATTGGATTTATCCCATAAAACTCGTATCGGTGGGCACGCGGGCTAGATATCAGGATCGTTTACAGTCCAGTTTTTATTGAAAGGGCATTATCTTGCAAAACTATAGAAGCACGTTTCTCTATTTGAATTTATATAGTGTTATCACTTTTGAAATATATTATCAATACCTAGGAAATAACACTATTATAGTAACATTCCATCAATGTAGAGGCAAAAATAAACGGTATTTTCTAAAAGTTCCTTTTTATGAAAAATTGGACTTTAGTTTTGTTTGCAGGTTATGGAGATGTCAGGGCTCGAATCATAGATGGGTATACTTAAGATTTTTTGTTCTCAATGGTTTTAGACTTCCCATCCAAGCATATGAAGGTACGTTTCATCTAACTTTGTACACTCCTAATTTACTATCACATAAGAGTGATTAAAAAAGTGCATATCTCGGATCTCGGTAGAAAAAAAAGCTTATATATATTTATTTTACATGCTCCAATTAATATTACTGCCCATTCGTCCTATTCACATAGGATAAGGATGAGAAACCTAAATTAATTTAAAGTCAATGTACCCGCATTCGAATGGAGGGGATCAATACAATAATTTGGGAAAATATCACCCTCGATAGATATAGCTGGCATTGGAATCCTCACCTCCCCACCACAGGCAAACTAGACAAGACAAGACAAGACAAGACTAGCGCTATTGTTCGCGTGCGGGACTTATTTATCAAGAAAGCAGGCAGAGTTATCTAAAGACCAAGTCAAACAGGTTTATAATGCAAGCACGTTTGTGAAGACAATTGGGAGCTCATTAGTGATAGCAGAGAGCTGTGGATATAACGCTAGCATGGATCAAGAAATAGACGAGTACTTCAGGTCTGCCTTGAAACTGACCAAGGAAGCTGGAAAGGTATTATTGATTTGTTATTAATTAAATTACTCCTTAGAATGCTTCTGTTGTCGAACGGCCCAAGCTATAAGGCAAAACTGAACTGCCGACCAATGTAAAGAGATTTTGAAAAATATTGGTATTGTTTAATAAGGAACGTTTAAGAATATTTATAAATAAAATTCAATTTTTAGTGAAATTAGGTTGTACAAGTTGTATTAAATTAACATCAAAGAGATAAATGTGAAATATAATATAATATAATAAATATGCACAATATTTGATTGATATTTGAAAGAAACTGTTAATATTAATTATAAGCTGTGATACTTTATAATTATGAATGTCTTGAAATTATAACAAGCATCTAAAAATTCAGTATACATTAAAATTGTAGACATTCGAGTCAAAATTATAATTAAAACTATGTTTTTAAAAACAAAGGATGATTTGATTAGGCATATTTCGTATTTCTGTATTATTTTGAGAATTGACAGAACAAGTTATTAAATTTAAAAATATAAAAATTAAATTTCTTTCTTATTTGTATTTCCCTGTTCCTTTGTTACAACCAAGGAACAGTGAAATAATAATATATATGTTTGGTTGTCTTCGTATTAAAATATAACTGCTGTGTACTAGATGACGTAAGCAATGATATAAGCAAACTCCTCCAAGTGGCACTAACTATCTATTCTCTTTACATTGCTGCCGATGACAGGAAGATCGGGGTTCGAATCCTGGTGGTCTTTCATACATGGTTTTTACACTACCTCCACGCAAATATGGATACACGTAATCTAAATTCAATATTCCTTTTCCCTAACATGTCAGTGTAATTAGTAGACTATACATGCGTAGAGACCGATCGTGTGTGTGAGACGTAGGCCCGAAAAAAAAATTATAACCTGGTTCACTATTAAAATGTACATAGTAATAAAGTGTACATATTAATTAATTAATAATAATGTATTTATTATTTGGAAGATTTTAATAACACAATTTCTCTCGACATTAGAAACTTTGTAATAGTTTTATTACTTAAATGTTTATTCTTTTAAAACATTAGATAATCGTAGAAGGGCTCCATAGCATCAAAACTATTTCTTCAAAGACGTCGACTAGCGATATTGTGACAAACTATGACTTGAAGGTGGAAGAAAAGATATTTAAAGGACTGGCTGCTCTTTACCCTACTCACAGGCAAGTTTTTATAGGCGGAATAAAGCTATAATTTAAATATGAATGTAAGCAATTGTACTAGTTTATGTTCCAATCATTACTTGAACAATTAATTAAGATATAAACATATAAAATTAACCCCCGGAAAGGTATTTAAACATTGGTTATGTACTTGGCTTGCCGATCACCCTACAAACTCAGTTGTGCAGGCATTCTCCCTTGAATGTCCATAATGTAATATATAAACCTCCAGGGATACTGCTAAATTTAAATATAATTTATTCAAGGGCTCCGGAACAGGGGGGCAGAAAAGGCTTTGAGCCCCTTGTTTTTATCTTGGGGGTTCTAGGACTATTTTAAGCCCCCCCCCCCCCAATATTTCCTTAGTAAACTTAAAACCCATGCATAAAACATGCATCTGTTGCCATCAATTTGGTAATTTTAATTAATAAAGACATAAATTTATAAATAATTTAATAGAAAACTGAAATGCCCTAACATTTCAGTTTATTTTTCTCACACAAGGAAAAAACTCTTTTATAAAAATATAGTAGCTAAAATTAGACCTAGCTGTGATTATCTTAAAAATAAACAATACCAGAATAGTAAAGCCAAAGACTAATTCTTATCGACCTTTTCGTCACAGATAAGAACAAATTGAAAAAATTCACATTTGAACTATAGATTTAGTTTTAACACCTTAACACCTTAACACCTTAACACCTTAACCCTAAAAAATTAAAAAGTTAGACATCAATAAAATTAATACGCATTCTTATTGTGGTTTGAATAAAATAATTATTATTTTTAAACCTACGTTAAATAATGTTGTGATAATATATTTGATTGTGTTTGTAAGAAAAATACTAAATATTTAACCAACCCTAGTTCAAAGTTCCATTAAGTTGCCTTACACAATATAAGTCTTGACAGGGTTGATAGGTACACTTAGTTTAACTTGAAAGGTAGCAAGCTTACTTTGCACCGTTCAACTATGACGTATCTTATACAATAGAAATATAACATTGGCGTAGTAAGGGGGTAATTATGGGGTTCCAAACCCCCACAGCCCACATCTCATTGAAAATCTCTGAAGTTTTTAATTTTGATCTCAAAAGAATGTTTGTGAAACAATTTATATCAATTTGATTCTTCAAGCCGATCTTCAAAGATAGTAAGTGTATGATCTAAAAGCATCCATTTTTCAAAAGTTTATCGGTGGGGGGGGGG